>JBBPLT010000166.1:0-17066 GCA_038089955.1 Strobilomyces dryophilus
AGCTCCAGTCTCTGATATCAGCTGGTACTTGTAGCTTTTCCAGGAAGGCTGCTTTGTTGGTGTCCATGCAGATCCATGAGACAGCTAGTGCATTATTGAATTCCAGTAGGAGTCCTCCGTTTTTTGATTATGTAATAATGGTGTGGATGGTGAGTGAGATCTGGGATATCTTCCTTTGCGATGTCATTTAGGATGAGCTTAAGATTGGCAGCAATCAAGGACATGGGTTGGGCTGGTTCATGAAGGAAGTGTCTGCAGTAGGGATCTATTAGTACTTGTTGTTCGCAGATTGTGCCCATGCTAGTATTATGAAGAAAGGGGCTGGAAGGGAGGGAGATATTTTGGCCATTGAAAAGCAGAGAGTGTCACTATAGCTGTGTTGGGGGGGCTGTGGGTGGTCAAGGAGTGTTTGGAGGTTGTCCTGGGTTGCCATGAGGGTAGGAGCAAATTGGTCTGCTGCATTTTTTAGTTTGTTTATTTCATCACTAAGGGTTTCAAATGTTGTTTGTATGGTAGTGATGGAATCTACATGGGTGGCGAGAGCTTTGTTGGTGTGAAGGAAGGTCACTAGTTGGAGAGTGATGGCTCCCATGACTTGGCATGCTATTGTTTCAGGGGTCTTGTCTTAGCAATGAGTTGTTCAGCCACTAGGTTGGCCATTTGAGAGGTTGCTTCCTTTTCCAGGAGGAAGGCTACTGCTTAGATGGCTTCTAGCGCAGGTTTAAATATTTTAGATAATTGTATGATTTGAAATAGGGTGATGGTCAGGTTTCTGATAGTATGGAGGGTGTTATGCTGGTTGTGTAGTAACCTAGCAGCGCTCACTCGAAGTAGAGCAAAGTCTTATAGAAACTCCCTAATAACCTTGGCAAAGGCTAGGGTCAAAGGTTTGATAGTGTCAGCTGGATCGAACAGTTTCATGTGTGTGAGATGCATGGAGGGTGGACTAGATTACAAGGCTTGGTAGGCATAGAACTAGCTAGGGAACATGGGAGAAAGTACCTAACTTATATACTGGGAGATGGCAAGGGGTGGGAATCTTGGGTTGAGGGTTCTACTAGATGGGGTGTGGGTGTCCATGGCTAAAAGGAGACAAAAGGATCAAAGGAAGCAGATCATGGGAAATGGGATGGCATGTCTGGAACTCTGTGTGGAAGCGATAGAAACAGAGATCAGTAGAAGTACAAAAAGAAGGGGAAGTTCAGGATGGCAGGCTGCGGTTGCTGTGCATAGGATGGTAAAGGGGTTTCTAGGTGTCCCTTTGGGATATCTTGGGTAATCTGTGCACCAGGCATGGGGGAGCAGATATGTCAGGGCAAGAGGTCTCCATGGGGTTGTCGGGAATGAGAGTGGGAGAGTCAGGGACAGGAGGGAAGGAAATGATGGGACCGTCCTCTTGTGTGACTGTAACAGAGAGTATAAGCAGTGTTTTCATTAGGTATGCTGCACCACCTACTGTATTTTTGACTTGCTCATTGAGTTCTCCATGTGAGGTGCCTCAGATGATCTGAGTTGTAGCCATGAGAGTTGAGGCTCATAAACTGGATATTGCTCCCAGGATGGTTTTCCCTCCTGATGTGGCCATAGGAGGGTGCTGCAGGTGTTGAGGGGGTGGTCTTTTGATAGGAGGGGTGGGAGTTTGTGAGTTCCAGAGGCGTAGTTCTTCTTTCTTCACCAAGGTTTTTCAGGGTCTTCATGGGATGCCACATGGCATGAAGGAAAGAAGCAATCACTTATATGCCTAATCCTGCGATGCCCCAGCTCTTCACCACCTATTCCAATGCAAACCATGGCAGTTGCAAGGACACTGGACAGTCTACTGGTGCTTATATCATCAAGATAGGTACTGGCATTGTTTCATGGTAGTCCAAGTGCCAATTTGTGGTTGCTCTACCACTGAAGCAGAGTACATGGCTGCCTGTGAATTCAGTTGGCAAGGAGATTGTCTGGATGCACAAGATACTGCAGGAGCTGGACTTTCCCATAAGTACACCCTCTGTGCTGTACATGGACAACCAGTCTGCTATCCAGGTTGCCAAATACTCAGAGCACCATGGTCAGATGAAGCAACTCAACCTGTCCTGGTTCTGGCTACATGACATCATTGATCAAGACACCATTTCACTAACTTATGTACCCACTGGCAAAATGACTGCTGATCTGCTTATGAAGGTATTGTCTCACCCAAAAGTACAGTACCTCTATCAACTGATGGGTTTAGGTGCATGCAAGGGAAGTTAGAGAGTTGCACAATCAAGGGGGAGTATTGTGTGCCTGGTGATTGCTCACTATGGTAGACCTATATGTTATATGGTAGGTTGTACTGGACAGGCTGAAATATTACGAGAAGGGATGTTGAATATGATATGGCTCAAGCAGAGGTCAAGAATGACTTCATCTGAGCCCTGAAAAGTTGTTTGGAGATTGTCAATTCATGACACTGAGATCATCACAAAGCTCCAGTGAAGTTCCAGTGAAGTTCTGGTAATGTTTAGTAGAGGGGGCATATAGTCAAGACCCAGCTTGAGCAACTTGAGGGCTCAATGTGGGAAACATATGCACCACCAGAGATGGTTGTTTGGATTTGCCAAACCACAACATTAAGGTTGCTGTGGTATGTCTGTATGAGCTAAGAACAGGAGCAAGCTAGTGTCTTTAAGGTAGCTTGGATTGCTTGGATAGTTCAAGGGAGGATGGGGAAGTCATAGAGAGTTGATAAACTATCCTTAGACCTTCTGCACTCTTTTTGGAGTGGTCCCTTAAGCTTCATTGAGTACAGATGGACTTCTAGGCATTTTGATTTGCTCAATGCATTCTGACTTGCCTATTATGGTAATTGTTGCATGCAGTGTACACTAAGATAGTCTATGTCTCTGGTTCCTCAACATTTGGCATGGAATTCTATTTTTAAATGTTTAACTTGAGTAATACAAGTAAAACCATGTAAGGAAGCTATATTGAGTGTTCCAGAGATGTTTATCAAGTTGTGTATGTCATGGTCAGATAGTGTTCCAAGCCTTCTGATGTGTGCAGTGCACAGGACTTGCCTTTTATGGTAAGTTGTGCAGACAGATTCAAAAGAGAGAGAGAGAGGGGATAGAAACATCACAGCTTGAGTAGGACTCAAAAATAGGTTGTGTGTCATTGTATGTGGTTGCAGTGGTCATCCAGACTTGCTGAGTAAGTTTCCAGGAGGTTTCAGAAATGTTCCAGTGAGATTCCAGATAAAGAAAAGGAAAGTAGGCAAATATATTACACAAGGTGGTTTGTGGATCACATAAAATGGTGTCATATGACATGTGGTATGGCACTGAGCTTTACATGAGCTGCTCAAGGTGATTAGATAGAGAAAAAATGGGTGTTGTACCATACTGTGAGCTGAAACAAGATGGGAGCAGATAGTCATGGAAGTTGGTGAACCATCTGCATAGCATTTTCAGGAGTTCAGTGGACTGTCCTGAGTCCATCCACATGTTTCAGGAGTGTTTGGCAAGCTTGGTTGTGCTGCATTACACATGGGTAGGCTTCCAAGCATTTTGGCTTGTGCGATGCACAAGAACTTTCCTTTTATGGCAACTTGTGCTAGATGTTATCTAGAATAGGCTTCCGAGCATTCCAGCTTTGTGTAACACTCAATGATTTGAGAAATTGGAAGGCAATTAAATATAGAGTAGAGTAGGAATGAATAAAGAAATAATTTTTCCTGGGAGATGTGAGCTATTAGCTCATGTTTTCTAGTTACTTGGGTCAATGGTCATTATAGTGTGGCATCCATAGTGCAGTGTCTATCCAGAACAGGCTTCCAAGTGTTCTGGCTTGTGTGTCACTTATCTGGTAACCTCTACCATGCATTGTACTCATGTCAGTCCTTGCCTGTGTTTTGAAAAATGACACTGGCATTGATAGTAGTATATGCACAGCTCAAGTACGTAGATAGAACAATTCAGAAGAATGGTCTGGATGGAGTTTCCAGACCAGAATAGGATTATATTTTAGTATATCATAAGTGGTCATGTCAGTCATGAATGGCTTACTTGAGTCAGAAATAAACAAGGGATAGTGAATGGAATATAAACAGGCCTTGGGAAATATCCTCAAAGCATGGGAAGGGATCATATGGAGAGTGGAATTCAAGAAACAAGTCAAAAATGAAAATAAACATGGAAAGAGAATACTTTGCAAATATGACAAAATGGTGTTGTACAAAAGAGACATTGAGGCTTAGAAAAGATTTCTTGTGGCTTTTATGACTTTTTGAACAAGAGGGAAGTTACTGGATACTAGAATTAAGCTAAAAGACAAGAGGAAGGAGGATACTTTGGATCATGAAAGGGTATGTGCATGGACCATCTAAGCAAGGGTGGACTCCTCAGATGGATAGAGAGGAGCTGGTCCATAGTAGTCAAGGAGTGATGATGCTGCAAGAGGGGGCTTCAAAAGTTGATTTGTGAGGCTTACAACTGGTTCAACATAGAATCAGTGCTGCTCTTTATGCATTCAGTGTGCATTTTCAAAGATTTGTGTCAGCTACCAGTTTAACACAAGGTGTGTGCTAGTGAGGTTGTTCAAATGATAATTGACAAGGAGGGTTGTAACAAGGTCTTCATCAACACAGGGGGTGACAAGAATCTTGTCAAGGATACATGCCATGTGGTCTTCACCATAAAACTGGAAGAATTCAATTGCCATCCTAAGATAGCTGACTTCCAAAAGGAAAAAGTAGAGATTAGTGGAAGGAGCAAGCTGCTGGAAAAACTCTCCATGGTGAATGGTAGCTGGGACACAGAGGTTGCCATCAATGACCATAATATTAATGTTATCATGGCTTGCTTTTGCAGCTTGTTCCAGCTTGAGAACAACATGGACTGACTAATTGAGAGCAACAACAGCTGCATGATGGCTGCACATGTGAGGGAAGTGGGTGTCCAGATCATCTCAGGACCTACAGACATGGTAAGGGTAGTTAGCCTGTTGTGCAAAATAGATGGATAGGGGGAAAGCAAAGCAACTGGTCACTGTCCCCAATATAAGTGTCAGGTTGAAGGTCACATTCCTGGCATAAATCCTTAATAAGGCCGCTGAAAAACTCTTGTGCATGGAGTCTTGCAACAGTGAGAAAATTTGCGTTATAAATGCCATTCAAAGGTAGTGGAAAGTGCTCAGCATCATATTCAACAGGCAGCCAGAGCTCATTGAAAACAACTGGTAAAGGAGTGAATGAGTTGGTGCTGTCAAAGGTAAACCAAGTGAATGGAATATGCATGAAACATTTCTGCAGCATCAATCCAGAACTTGAATGGATCGATGAATTGGGTGTTGGTGAATAGATTGTTAGCATAGCAGATGTAGGGACCCAAAGCATACTAGTAACAACTTGAGTATACATATTTCTCCTGCAGATAAGGCATGTGGTTTGGAGGAGGCATGACATGTGCCAGATTGATGAATGAGGGTAGCTCACTAAGCTCATCACCTGCTCTGTCATCCACAAGCTGATCTTGTTCAGTGTCTGTGGTAATATCTGAACCTGAGATAGTGTTCAAATCTAAGCTTCACATGTCAGATTCATTTAGTGAGTTGATGTCACTATCTAAGCTGACAACTGAGAGAGGTGAAGCTGGTGGACCAGCAGCATCAAAAAACACTTGTTTCTGGTGGGATATTGGTATGCATCAGATAGGGATTTTATAACCAGAGCACACCTTCACTGTCTAGAGGCAAAATTGGTCCTACAAAGTGGGCTGAGAATGAAGGAAGGTAGTGAGGTTTGAAAGGTAATGCTTGATGGAATCTCCCAGTTCCAGCATCAGAAGCATGGCTGTGCCTGACTAGAGCATAGCTATAAAAACGTGGTCAGTTAACCCATCATGAGTAGGAGGGGTATGTGTTGAGAGAGATGAGTGGTTGGTATAGATGAATGGGATTGGAACATTTAGGTGTTCCACACACTTCCAGGTGTTATGGTGCCACTCAAAGCCACCAAGATAATCCTCAAGAAATGGAGCTATGGGACCACAGATACAATGGAGGAGGGCAAATGGAGTGGGTGTTGTAATCCAATGAGTATCATCTGGAAGCTGAAGGGATAGAAGCTGGATCTGCTTGTCTTCACTTCTGGTCATGGATGGCAGTGGTAAGGCAACCATGTGGACAAGTGTTGCATCAGGCATGACATATTGTGTTGAATTGCAGAGCTCAACAAATTGGGCCAAATTGTAGAATAGGAAGATTCCAATAAAGTTACTAAGTGGGGCATGGATAGGGGAATTTGGATTGGTGTCAATGCATGATGTCATGGGATCTAACTAGGGCATGGTGTAACATGGGTAATCAACTTGTGAAAAAATCCTGGAAGGTACTCAGAAATTTATACTCAGCCTCTGAGTAATCCAGGTTGTGTGCTGGGTTCCTCCAGTCAGTTAAATATGGGTTGTTAAGCTTTTCTGATAGTGGTGGGCATATAGCCAGACTCTCAGTTAAGGAATCTATGCTGCTAGCAGCAGAAATTTTATTAGTATCCAACTTGGAAGGTGGGTAATGTCTGCTGTTGCAAAGCATACTGTGACAGCTGGTGAGATTACCAATCTATCAAAATGCAGATTTATGTGCACTGCTTGAGCTGTGCAGCTAAGGGGTAGTTTTTCATGCATGGTAGGCTGCACCATCATCTCAAATATGATGTGCAGTTGTTGTCCTTATGTCCTTAGCTAGAATGTATAGTCCTTCATCTGTATCCTCAATGGATATGCAATTATTGCATTGCCAAGGCTATTCAAGTATCATTTGTGCTGGACAATCTTCTGAAATCCAGCATGTGGCATCAAAATCAACACCACCAATTGAAAATTCCATCTTAGGGACTAGGCCTTGGAGTTTTTGCATGCCTTCATTGGCATCAATTATGTAGATTCATGACTGCATCCTTGGCAAGACCAGTTGCTTCCATATCATGTCCTTAATTAAATTGATTTCACTTCTGCTATCAATAATAGCTGTGAATTGTTTGCCTTGAATAACAACAGGCACACTTACAATGAACACATGCAGCACTGAGGGCAGTATGGTGGTTTGTGTTGATGAGCTTTGTGGCATGCATCATGCCAGTGAGACTAAAAGATAGTGAGGAATGGCAATGAACATGATATAAGAATATACACATGCTCCTAATGGTACTTATTTGGGTGATGCTGTATAGAGCCAATGAAGTATAATCCACATAGTTAGCTGCAATGCAGTCAGTGCATTAAAATGGCATTGGCACTGGGGATGCTCATCACAATATTGTGTTCTGTAATGGTGCCATACCAGTAATCCATGTCATTACATGTCTCATGTAGATCGACAGATAGCATATCCATATGTATCATGCATACACATGGTAAGCACACAGTTAAAGCAGAATTCACATTAATGGTGTGTACAGGAAAAGAACTCATTTGGCTATGATATATCAACACTAAAATACATTATCACTATGTTCAAATTATAATAGATTACTATGCAACTTGCTGCAATAATTGGATTTCCTCCACCCATCTTTTGAGTACTTTGGATGGACAATTAGTCTACTATTCAGGTTATGATATATCCAGAACATAATGGGTCATGAAACAGCTATATCTTTATTGGTTTTGGCTTCAAGATATAGTAAACAAAGGTATTATCAGTTCAACTTTTATTTCTATCTACCATACTGATGCTTGCCAACCTAATGACAAAGGCGTTGCCTTAGAACACTATACAGCACGTTTACTACATGGTAGGATTGTCTGGCATTGGGAAAAGCTGATTTGGTTGTAGGGATATGTAATTAAAGGTGAGTGTTAGGTTTTGTGATTCTCCAACTCTTTTCTATGGTTTACTACACTCTATTTGTTAACTTCTATGCATTACCATTGGATTTTCCATGGACTTCCAGACTCATAGCTATATACTCTTCTATTAGAAATGGTGTTTTTTTTTTTTTTTTTTTTTTTTTTTTTTTTTTTTTTTTTTTGCATTAACAAGTGTTAGATTGGCATGGATAGTGTACAATATGTCTTTATCGAAGTTGAGCAATAAATTGTAGAGGAGATGGGCAGCACATATCCTTAAATATTGCAGAATAACTTCATGGACCTCATATGGGGTTATCATGATAAGCTTGTGCTTCTCTACAAGATACACAAGTATAAAGCATTGAGCATGGATAGAGCAAGGTGTTTTAGTATGTACTAAGTTAAGGAAGAGTGAGTGTCCTTGGAGATCCTTTATGCACTCTTATGTGCAGGAATAGTGTTATAAGCACATATACTCTCTTAGTATATAAAGCCTTATACACTACTCTATAATCTTAGTTTGAATATTGAATAGATTCAACTCTCTATAACTTTACCTTGAGTCTTTGACTTTCCTCTGACCTACTTGACTTTGTTGTTTGTTAACCATGTTAAGTCATACTATACCCCTTCTTGAAATAGGGGCAATGGTCCATTGAAAGTCAGAGGGTTCTGGGGTAGATATATAGGTGAGCCAAAGGGTTAGAAGGGAGAGTGAAGAGGATATCCATATAAATAGTTTCCAAGTTGAATAAGAATTTACTTAATGAGACATATATCTCTATCAGTTTATAAATCACCTATTGGAGAATAGACTGTTTCATCCACTTATTGTAGTCATATCATTTATCTATCTTTCATTTCTGTTTTCACACATGGCATTTCATAACATGTGCACCTCCTGTTTTTTCTCCCTCCAGTTTTATACTATATCAACTGGATGTGAGCCACTTTGTAACTGCTTGTCCACTTCTATACTTAGATATATGTAGCCTTAATATCTTCTATAGACAATATAGAGCTCCAGAGCACAAATTGATGGTCTAATGTATTTTTTCTACAGTCTGACTATTCATCATCTGTGTTTAATGCTTTAGGCCAATAGTTCAATGGACTGACACTATTTTCATGGTCCAGATCAATATTGGATCTTACTTACAGTCCATAGACTATTTCCATTTACTTTAAATTACATGAATATGGTGACTTATATTGCTTTATACCTTAGTTACAAGACCTGATAATCTTAGGCCTTTTTAAAGACATTTTGTATATTTCCACATGTATCTACCTTTTATCTGCACTTCTACCACCTGTCAGATTACCTGAAAACCCTCCAGATCATCAACCAATCTTTCTTTCTTCTTTTATGACATTTTCTTGACCTTCTCCAACAAATCCACACTTTTAGACTTTGGAACACCACTTTTCTGCATCTTTAGTCCAAGTATCAGCCCATTCTCAGGTGTCTAGGATGTCTGCAAACAAGCTCAGGTCCTCTTTGAGTTGAGCCTTTTATGCCTCAAATGCTCACCTGCCTTTCCTTGTATATAAGATTCCAAGGGATCTTTGTTTTACAACAGTATGCTTCAATAGATTATAAGTCTTTGACAATGCAAAAAATACTTATCAAGACTCACTACATATGGAACTTGAGCCTGAATTACTACTATCACATCCAACACCAACAGCCTACCATTTAACAATATTCAAGAAGAATGTTTTCTAGGCCACGATTTTGACAGTGGCAGTTAACAAGCTGGATCATTCTGGCTTCCTCAAAGTACAATTGGATACCTCAATCTAATTATGTCATCCTCACCTGATGATCTATGGCTTAGTCACAACAACAACTCAAAAGCCACATTTACTATGATGTATTTCCATTTGAGCACTTCAGTCAGGCTAATATGTCCTAACTCACATTCCCTACTGAATATAAAGATCTCCTTATCCACAGGCTCACTATTCCTTGTCTTATCATGTCCTATCCATTTATGACCTCAAAACTCTTGGAATACTAGGCAAAAAACACACAGATGATATTGGTGATTCCACTTGATACTCAAATAATTGATAGACCCATCAAAAGTCATGCATATATTTTAGATCAATTTTAGATCAATTCCATTCTCTCTATAACTGGTGCTAACTATGTGCTCTAGCAAGCCAACACCTTCATTCCTTCCTCTATCCATTATAGAGAACCAAGTTAAAAACTTCAGATGGAACTAAGCCAATTCTTGGCTGGAACCCAAGCAAAGGCAGTCTTGTGGTTATGGACTATCCACTGGATTAACTTCAGCTCTTCAGGCCAAAGCCAGTCAGCAGGGTCAAGGTTAAGCACATTGTAGCACTCCTATGTGAAATAAAGACTGGGGGTAAATCCTGGGGGGTGAGTTGGCAATGGTACTAGACTGGCAAGTGGGTCATCAGGTAACTGGTGCAGTACATGAAACTCCTTGAGAGGAGCTATGACAGGTTGGATCTTTTTGGCAACTGACTTGTAGACCAGTGAATGAGTGACAAGGTTGAATGAGAAGACTGAGCTGAAAGTGGAGACATGAGATGAGGTTAAAGATGTTTAAGTAGAAGCAAGAAACAAATGTAAAGAAGACCAATGTGAAGTAAATATGTCCAGTAGTAAAAATGACAAAGATCAGGTGATGAAAGATGAGATGGTAGAAGAGTGGGGAAATGGAAACATAGTGGGCATATCTTCCCAACCATGCAATGGTTGGCACAGAATAGGCCCTGGTGACACTGGGGGCAGCCTTCCATTCAAGAGTGAGTCAGTATTTGGTACTCTTTGCCTGTGTTAGGGTCATGAAAAGTGACAGTCTGAGAACCATCAGGGAAATCTTCTGTAGATGTACTCAGAAGACAATGAAAGGGATGACTGAGTAGAAGATCAAAGTTAGCCCAGGGGACAACTTGGATCTGGAGATAGATTTCACTAGCACTAAAGTCCAGGCAGAGGTTCTCCATGACACGGATCATAGACTTGGTGCTAGTATTCGCATTAGACATGATCATGATGTGGTCAAACTGAACTGGTAGACAGAGCTTTTTCCATACCCATTTGGGCATGGTGATGATCTTGGAGCTGGTATTGAGTACACTAATGATCAAATGACCAGTGCGGGCAACCATTGCATCAATAGACTGAAGAGGAACACTATGGTGAGTGACGATAAGTCCATCATTGCTCTGGTGAACTTGATCACTGAACTCTTGCTCAACCATGCTGGGATTGCGGCTGTGAAGCTCATTAACCTGTACAATGTTAGCGGTAGTGAGAGGAATACATTTAGTGGTGGAAGGCTTCCAGATCTGTCATCTGACATCTGGAGCTATACAAATGAGGTCCCTAACCAGGACTAGAACAGTAGTCCCAAGTACTTGGTCAAGGACATATGTGGGCATGGTATTGTCTTTGATGGGATAAGTATATCTAAACTGCCTGGCAGGGGCAGCAGAATCATGAGTAGGGTTTGGGTAAGTAGGAGAAATAGTTGATAGAGCAGGTTGCTGGCAGCAGTGCCAGCCAAGATTGTGTTGGTGCAGTGGCCATGGCCTTGAATGTGCCCATAGAGGTAGGCTGAGCTGCCTCAACCACCAGTGAGATGATCTCAGCAACCAAAGCTGCACAAGAACTGGGGTGGCTGGGCTTGCATAAGGTTATCTCTACACTGTCAAAATGCTGAGGCCACTTGCCCTTGTCTTTTGCCTGATCAGTGTGAATGTTAGCCAATGTGGCAATGATATATGGCTGTAGATCAGGGTGTGAGAGCTCAGGTTTGGTCTTTTCATCCAAGCTACTGGCCAGGGCATGGAAAACTGAAGTTTCTATTTCCAAAATTGCATCAGTGTCATCAGGGAATAAAGTAAGAATGCTGGTTGTAATGGCAGAGGAAACAGGCATAGGGGTCATATGATTTCCACAGGCAACATGTGCCTTGAACATGAGGAATATGTTTACCATCTGGAAGGTAGAGCTGGCTGTCAGTGCTGTGACATTCCTTCCTGGACTGGATATATTCTTCAACATGGGGGCAGTTACCCATAAAATAATTAAGGTCTGCACAAAAGGCACAGCAGTGGTTGATAATCTACTGCATACTGGTTTGTTCTTGTTTGATGACCAGTGTCACTGGCACTAGTGCCAATGGACTGGGAGCAGCCCAAGCAGGATAGTATGGTGTAATGGGGGAGAATACAGTGCAAGTGATGCAATTAGAGGGTGAACTGCAGAGCTGGTGAGAAGGAACTTGGCTGCTTCAAGCACGTCAGCAAGAGGATAGGGGTCAAATGGATGAAGAGTGGTCTTCATGATCAAAAGGTGGAGGTGGACTTGTTGTTTCAAGTCAAACAGGAAGCCACTGATAAAGAGAGCACCTTGGTCTAGATCTGAGAGCTTCTTTGCCCGAATCAAGGTAGTAGCAATCTTGTTAAACTTGTGAGAGTACTTGCCAAGGTCCTTGAGGGTGCACATCTGCCTGTCCCAGTATTCCTTGACAAGATACTGGATGTTGGCTCAGCTATAATAGTTAACTTGTTTACAATTGGGATACATTTTTTTAACCATGGCCACAAATGCAGCCCAGTTGGAGATAGCAGTGGTAGCTTTATTGAGAAGCTCCCAACCTTCAGATTCTTCAAGGTCAGCATACCTGATGGCATACCAAATCTTCTCAGTGTTGGTGATGTTAGTGGTGCTACTGATAGTATCAACGTCTTTGAGAAAGCACAGCAGCAAGGCTAGTGTCTCCCTGTCAAATTTCAGGGTATTTTGTCCATAGAGAGGCATCTATATGGTGTTAGCCATTAGTCTAGGTGGAGTTGGGGAAGATAATGGTGGTGGTAAGACCGGTGATATGCTAGATAGGCAAACTTGGGTGACCCAGAGTGAAGTCTGGGGGAAGTGGAGTGTACTGGTAAGAAATGCTGGAGTTGAGGGAATAAGAAAGTGACAGCAAAGATGATCCAACAACAATGTGGAAAGATCTGAGAAAGGTGAAGAAAATGGCCAAGTAGGAAATCCTCCTGGTATCTTAAGTGAAGTAGACCCTATAAATGGCCAATGGAAAGGGTGCCTGGTAATCAGTTCATTGGTTAAATTTTCTGCAGCAGTATTAAATGTGGCATTCTGGGCTATCAGGGATGTTATTGAGTCTGGTAGTTATTCAGTGACTAATGATGGAGATGGAGGATGAAACCAGGAATTGCTGAACCAATCAGATTGGTTGCTGTCAATGGTGGAAGAAGGATCCTTGCCCTTGCCCTTGCCGCCACCCCCATCTCAACCATTACCATCAGTCACCATATCATTTTAAAGATCCTAGGTGTCCTGGGTGAACTAAGGTGAGTAAGTCCAGTTAGTATGGGAACAGGTCCAGGTGATCAAAGGGGGTGTGTAGGAGCAAGCAATTCACTCCTAGAGGACTCTGGAAGAGATCTAGGAAAAGGGGAGTCAACTGAGAGCAAGAAAACCAGCAGTCCTAGAGCTTGAGAGAGTGTGCCAGTTGGGCTGGTTGATAGTTCAGTGGTCTGGTTACTGAGTAGATAAGACCAGTGAGCATAGAATGAGACTGGTAAACTGAACTTTGAGCAAGGATGATATTGGGATGAGCGAGCAGTGGTATGGTCGTGAGCAAGAGCATGAATAGAGATGGAGATGGTAGTCAGCCATGGGCCAAGGTGGTGAATGGTGACAGTGAAGGTAGTCGGCAATAGGCCGAGATAGTGAATGGTAGTTGTAAGCAAACAGGAGCTGGATTGCATAAGTCTAACTACATCGCTTTATAGTCTGGGTATGCCTGAGACTTGACAACAAATAGGTAAGTCTATGAAAATAAATGGAGATAAGGATAAATATAAATGAAGCAAGGTTACCAACTCTAAGATTGATGCAGACAACAGTAATGAGAAAGTGAACATATGTGTAAAAGTCTGGAGATAAAGGAACTGAGCCACTAGGCCAGTCAAACAGACCAGTCTTCAGAAAACTAGGACTGGTGTGACCAGCTTGGGTCCAGTTATCAGTCTATGTACTGGGTCTAAGGTAAAAGAGCACAGAATGAGATAAGAGAGGCAAGAGAGGTTTAAGAGGGCTTGGGGAAGGTAGTATATGGTCAAAATGTGGTGAGAAGGGCAATACAACCATAGAGGCCTACTGGTCTCTACATTGTATTGCCTATGTGTTGCGATTGACTTGATTTAGCATGACAAACTGTTGCCACCCCCCATTTATGTCATCTCACCTGTGTCTTTGCCTTCATTATCAACATCGCCAACATCATTGCCACACACAAGACAAATAATATACACGTTCACAGCTGCACACCTGGCCTAGGTATGTTTGTCACTGCCCAGTGTCCCACTAACATGCATTACACGTGGTTCAGCCCCACACCACACAACTGGTCACATTGGGCCCATTGCATGCTTCACTGATGACTGTACCACCCACACCACTGGCAGCATCTGTGTTGCCAGTCATTTCTACCATTACTAGACCTGCAGGCCATCCATCATGTACACATCCTGCAGTCCATTTATTTTCTTTTTCATCACATTATGCACTGCTGACCATGGGCAGGCTGTCACTCAGGTCTGTTTACCAGGCCCTTGTGTTGATTCATTTCACACTCGAGTCCTGCCATTGGACTATGTGCCACCCCCATTTTCCACATGTTTGAATGGCCAGGAGGCCATCGGCTAACCAACCCAAGGGGGGAGCCTCACTACTCTTGCCTTGGTTTATTTTTGTTTTTTTTAGACTATGTTTTTGCATTTCCAGGCCTGAAACACCCCCAGAAGCAATCACTTTTTTTATTTCCAGACCTGAAATCAGCCTGGAAATAGACTGATATGTAGTATTTTTACCCTAGGATTAGTACTGGTGACCTTTGTTTCTACCCTGGCATTTGTCTGTCCAGTGACTGACAATAAAGAAAAAGACTGAAATAAAAAGCTAAACAAACACTGTTCACCCCATATGATAGATTGCTACACTGACCACTCCCAACTACTCCTAGACTGTTTTTTTTTTTCCCATGCCTCAGACTACTGTATCACCACTCATCCCACCTGGAATTCATACTTCACACTACTCTAACATGAGCATCTTTTCTTTTTCCTTTGCATCAATAAAACCATACCTATTCAAGGGATTCACACAGGCATAGACATTGAAAAACAACTGATGAAGCCAAGCTGAGCCTGGACTCTTGCATCATATGGTCCAATGACCAGAATACACAATAAAAGAGGCCTGAAGAAGACAAGTCAACTTGGACTCTCACCTCCTCATCACCATTCATTTCATTTCTCATTTCCTTTACTTACACTACCCCTTCATCACTCCATTGCTATGGACCATATGACTAACTGGACTACCAAATTCCAGACTAGCACAGCCACCAGATCTCCTATTTTTGGACTGCATTTCACCTTGGACTCATTCTATCCACTCGAGCATGCACCATCCATCTTGCCACCACTTCCATTATTGTTACTTTACCCATTTCATATCACACCACATCCATCCATTCTCACCAGTTACTGACTGGGGACAGTCAATATTCAAAGTCCCCCTCAGATGTAGAGCTCAGACTTGCTCTATATGTATATCCTGCCATCTGCCCACCTTCCAGACTTTACACAACAACCTCTATTCCAATCCTGAGCCCAAAATGCATTGTGTACCAATAGTCCAATAGTCTAGATTGATTTTCCCACAGTCTGGACTACATGTTGGTCTAAGGCAGACACCTTGGACATGCTGCTGGTCCATTTTCTATGACACCTAGGGTCAGTGGACTATAAGACTCAACCAACACTTTTTCCCATGGTCTAAACTATATGTTGGTCTTGCACAGATGGTCTTAGACTACTTACAACTCACTCTAACTGGTCTACTTAGGCTTTCCATATCTTTCCTACAAAGCCTGGCACATTCTGACCCCTTTTTAAGCTGGTTTTGAGTTTTACACATGGATCTACATAGCTCCTGCCTACCTTTCCTCTACTTGCCAATCACACAGGTAGTTCTTCTCAATTATCTGAGAGTCCTCTTCTACCTTACTGGCACCTCACTGACCTCTCCTCACTTGACCAACCAACCAGTCTTTTGAAACTCCAGTTTCCTATATTCTTGGATCAAGCATTGGTTCATCCTAGAGCTTCCTGGACTTCAATGAATACCTCAGGCCCCCTTTTGGATCAAGCCTACCATGTCCAAGACCCACTACTATGACTTCTGGGTATCACTACACCAAGGACTTGTGTTTTACATTGCTGATGACCTTTCTATCTATCATAAAGAAGTATGAAAAATATCAAATACCTTGAAGAACATGGTCTCTTTTTTAAATTCTCTAAGTGCCAATTCAAACAGCAAAATATGGAGTTCCTTGGGATGGTCATGTCAGCCAATACCATCTTAATGTACTATGCTTGATCTAGGTAGGGCCAGGCATAGCCTTAATAAGGCAAGGTTCAAGGACAAAGGGCCAAGGGGGTGTTCTCTCAAGTCAAGGACAAGGTAGAGATCCTTGGGGATGTTCTCAAGGGTAGTTTAAGGGTTTGGCCAAGAGATGGCACAACAAGGATTTAAGGAAGCATTTACTCAAAGTAAGACAAGAACTTTGGAAGTTAAGGTTTTGATGCAAGCAGGTGTATTTTGGAAATACTTGAGAAGGTCTAGCTTAAGGAGAATCTACCAGCAAGCAGGAGTTTAAATGAGAAGGGAAAAGTATATGACTAAGCAGATGAGTTAGAAGAAGTCTGAATGTGTTATCTGCAGCAAATGACACATCAGCATATTAGTAATACAATAGAATATTGTGGAATGTGTTGGAGCATTCCACCAGTTCCAAAGAAGAACTAAAAAAAAACAAAATGAGTCACTAGGTTACACTAGTGGTGTGAAGTGGAGAGCAAAAGAAGAAATGAATCATAACATTTTCAGGCAATAGAAAAGGTTTTCAGGCAGTCTAACAGGTAGTAAACATGTTGTAGAAGGTAAGGTGAAGGAAGATATATGTGTAAATACACTAAAGGTCCTTAAATAGGTCCAAGAACATCAGATCTTGTAAACTAAGGTGTATACCATACTTTTCTTAAAGTAGAGCATCTCTTACTCCTACAACATTGGAGACCCATGTCCAACCAAGAAGAGATTGTTCTTTAAATAGTGTTATTTGTCATGTTACTTGAATCAGCTTGAGAACTACTTGATACAAA
>JBBPLT010000166.1:20009-52692 GCA_038089955.1 Strobilomyces dryophilus
TATGGTTTTCTTGCATAAGGGAAATCTTTTTGTCTTTCTATTGCTATAGCAAATATTAGTTGAGTTTCACACTTGATTAAAAAAGAAATTTATATCACATATGTTAAATGCTATTGATAGCTTTCAATATTGTATTGAATAGATAGAAAGTAAATATATTATTAGATGACCAAAATATGCAAAGTTAGAAAATATATTTAGCTAGATATTTTGTTTTGAATTTAAATTGATATGAAATACATAAAACATAACATCTTAGTGTACAGATGTGATGTAAAATAGAATTCATACCATATGTACAAAAAAAACCTACCTTGATTGAATAAAGTCATTTAAAAACAATAGTTTATTAAATATTAATATATTGTAATCCATCCAAAACACATACTTTGGGTTTATTGAATTTGTTTTTAGATATTAATCTAAACAAATGCAGTAATAGCACTCTAGGACTTGATGATTGTAGTTGAGAATCAAGAGATGAAAAAAAAAAAAAGGTAAGTTTTTATGTACATACACTACTATATACATATAAATATTTGTGAAAATCTAGGCAAGTGGAATGGAATAAGTTGATCATGGAGAATCCAATGGTGATGTATAGAAGTCACATAAAATGTAATAAAGCATTCAAAAGAAATAAAAAATCACAAAACTTGATAGAATGAAGAAAAAAAATCAATAGCCATCAACCAAGCTAGGCAAACAATCTAGTCCTTCAGCTTGAAAAAAAAAAGAAGTAATATAGACAGAATAGATAGGAATGATGATGATAGTGGTGACCTGGACATCAGCAAGCTGCATATACCACTTGAAGAACTGTATTTTCACTGCTTACCATTATGTTTATGTTCTCTACCACTTATGCATACCATTTAGACCTTCAGCCAAATTGTTGGCCTAATTCTATTATGCTTTAAGCAACCTAAAAAGCCTTTCCTCCACTTCTTGCTTGTTCCATGAGTTCCCAGAGGTGAATTAATCTTCTTCCACATCTAATAGATAACCTCTTAGACTATTAGAGTATCTGCTCAGGTCATCCTAGACAAACTTGCTGTTTTAAAGCAGGTTTCTCCTTGGGCTTGTAGTCTTGTTAGGAATGAGTCTTGTTTGTTATCACTCTTCTTTCCCAAACCATCCTTGAGGTCTGTAGATCTTTTCAGAACCCTTTTGCACTATCATGTCTGCATAGCTATATTTGCCCCCAGTAACTTGGCTCACCACCCTCTAATGCAGTACCTCTTTCAGGCTTCCTTCACTCTTGATGTATAGCCAACTTTAATGTGCTGAAATATTCTTAATGTATATGACTAGTGTGTTTTTCAAACAACACATATAGTGCCCAATAATCTCATGTACATCAGACATGTGGTACCATAGGATGTTTAATAGTGAATCCCATCACATATTTCTGAAGCTAAATAACATACATATAGTCCAATGTATGTGACACCTTGAGCAGCATGTGGACAACCAACTTATGTGTACAGAAAGAGATGCTCTAAAATATTACTGTTGACTTCACCTCTTTTACCAGGAGAAAGAATTAAAGATCTCACCAAGAAACACAAGGAAATGACCAAGTGAATAAAAAAACAGATGTGCCTGGCAGATATGGAGAAATCCCACAAGATGAAGTAAATCAAGAATCAGCATCCAGCATCCACACCTCACCAGCCCAAGCTATGTCAAAGAAAATATTCACAAACCTCCCTCTTTAGCCATTTACAACTTTGCCAATATCCTCCAACTCTATATTACACTATGCCCATGAAAGATGTTTATCCCCTAGTTACCACTCCAAAATGGAGAACCCCAATCTCAGCAAATTTATCACAACATAAGACATATCTCTTCATGACTTAGATTCACAAACATCCCATATGACATCAACCAAGCATGTCTGCCTTTGCTGATCAAACCTCAAGATTATGCATAAGGAGGAGGATAACCCATTGTTGCTCAAGAATATGTGGTCTAAAGGCATCTAGTGTATTGGCCCTTAGCCAGAAGCCAAGCTGAATTTAGATTTCCCCATGGACTAACACACATTTTGTGTCACAGCATATCTAGCTATCCCATGTCCCCTTTGAGCTGCTGTGCTGGTGCATCCTTGCTGTCTTATGGTGGTTTTTGTATCATGATGTGTCTTGTCACTCATGTGAAGTAATCTGGTCATGAATCTCACAAGACAACAGTAAGGGTAAGACAGTGGAAGACAGCTGGGCATGTCATCATCATGGCTGTCATCATAAGGGAGAGTGGGCATGAGGTGTGGGCATATTATCATTGTCATCATATAAGAGCAAGGGCAAGGGTCAGAGCTAAAGTACCCATGGGTTATCCATGCAGATCTCTAATGCCATGTCATTCAAACTTGTAGTTACCACAGTATGACTGTGTGTAGGAAGTCTAAGTCCAAACTAAATGTCAGATGGTTCATCATCATCCTCAATAGTGATGAATCCATGTGGAACAGGAAGCCATTGGTTCTATGAATCACAAAAATAATTGATGTTGTAATCCCAGTTGAGGAGTAGACTGCCTGGTGTCATTGGCAGCCCTGTGAATCATCCAGCACCTCCATCATGGTATCATCTCTTATAGACCACCTTTTTCACCTCTTGTTCCTCCTTTGATGTCATTGTATTGCTCCACTTTCACTTTGCATCAGGTCCATTCCATCATGCTATACTATTTTTTTTCAAGTAAATCACATTGCCTGATAAAATGCCAATATTGATAAGAAACTTGTCTTCAATATTGGAAAGAATATTGGGACCAATCCTGTTATTCTCCATGGATACCCTATATAGTAGCATGTTGCAGACACCTAAGTTTACCTTGTACTTGAGATAGTGTGTCAAATAAGACAGAGAAGGGACAGGTGGTGACAATGCCTTGCTGAGATTCCTCTACCAAGTTGAAGTCTAAGGAGACAAGGTGGCAGGAGTGTGTGGTGCTGGATTGGAGATTGCCAGTGCTTCCAGTGGAAAAAAGAAGACCCAACTTGGCCAAGGTCTATATCAGGAGGATGGAGGTCAAGGAGTTGACATCAATAGCTGGTATGTTAAGTAGCTGAACAAAGGCAGCTAGAATCTGATGTCAGAGACTGTATTAGAGTGCTATAATGCACTAGGAACATACCTGGAGTCTGATGTCAGAGACTAAAGAGAAAAAACATTGGACTTCCAGGACATATACTATAAGACCACAACAACTATACATAACAATAAGATTAGCCACAATATGACTGAAGTGGATACCAGGCACAAGTGTGCCTCAATGGTGACACACAGGTTCACCATAGTGTGCAATCACCAAGTATACAACACTCCCCCCTAATTGCACAACTCTCTAACTTCCCTTGCATGTGCCTAAGTCCATCAGTTGACAAAAGTACTCCACTTTCAGGTGATGCAATGCCTTGATGAGCAGATCAGCTGTTATGTTGCCAGTGGGCACATAAGTGGGTGAAATGGTACCTTGATCAACTATGTTGTATAGCCAAAACCAAGATAAGTCAAGTTGCTTCATTCAACCATGGATGGTGCTCTGGATATTTGACAACCTGGATAGTGGACTGGTTGTTCATGTACAAAATGGAGGGTGTGGTCATGGGAAAGCCCAGCTCCTGCAGCATCTTGTGCATTTAGACAATCTCCTTGCCAGCTTTGCATGCAGCCATGTACTCTGCTTCAGTGGTCAACAGAGTGACTGTTACAATCTCTTTCTCTGAACTCTGCTTTGCTCTGCCAGCATAACCTAGTGACTTGCTCATGTTATTCTTTTGCTGCTTCTTTCTTCTTAGGAACCGATGGAATATTCCAACACATTCTATGCCCTTCCATTGTATTACTAATACACTAACATGTTGCTTACTGTGGATAACTCATTCTGACTCCTTCTGACTCATCCACTTAGTCATCCTTCTTCTTTTCTCTATTTAAACCCTCGCTCACTTGTGTATTCTCCTTAAGCTAAACCTCCTCAAGTATCACCTCAAATACACCTGCTGGCCCTTGACCCTTAACTCTCTAAGTCCTTATCCTACTTTGAGTGGCCACTCCCTCGAACCCTTGATTGTACCTACCTAGACTAAACCCTTGACCTTACACTTGGAGGAAACCCCCCCACAAGTGTAGCATGAACCCTTGACCCAAGAGAACACCCCCTCAGCCCTTGCCTTCACCTTCATCTCAACCTTGCTCATTGAGGCTACACCTGGCCCTATCCAGACCAAGCATAATAGTGACCACAGACTGGTGCTTGAACTGCCATGAAACAACACCAGTATTTATTTTGATGATATAAGCACCAGTAGACTGTCTAGTATCCTTGCAACCACCATGATTTATGTCAGAATAAGTGGTGAAGACATTGAACATTGCAGGATCAGGTACATAAGTGATGGCATAGTTCTTGGTACCCTAGATATAGTGGAATAGGTGCTTTATGGCTTGCCAATGTACAACTCTGGGATCTGAGGTGAAAGAAGCAAGTTGGCCCATTGTATAGGCAAAGTCTGGGCAAGTAGTGCAGGAGAGATACTACAGGAAGCCAATAGTGCCACCATAGTCCACAGAATGCATGAATGTGCACTTTTCAGCTGTCTAATGGCTCTGATCGTGTGAGAGACACAAACCAAGTGTCATGGGTGTGGATATAGACTTGGAGTCAGCCATACCATAGTGAGCAAGCATCTCAATGCAATACTAGGGCTGGGAGATCGTCAGGGAGCATTTAGAGCAATTGTGGTCAATTTTGATGCCCAACAGTTCAATGGTGGGGCCCAAATTGTGCAACTTGAAGTATCTGCTCAAATCAGCAATCACCTGCTTGATGGCTGGCAGAGACATTGAAGCAAAGATCATGTTATTGACAAAGATAGGTAGAATAATATGGATCTCACCTCAGATGAAGATATACACTGCTGCATCTGAGTATGACTGTTTAAAGCCCATAGATTTTAGAGTGGTGTGCATCTTGCAATTCCAGCAGTTTCCACCATGTTTTGTGCCATAAAATGACTTCTTCAGCAGATAGACAATCTCCTTTGGATTTCCTTTAGCAAATCCTTCAGGTTGCTCCATGTAGATGTTGCAGTCCATGTTGCCATTTAGATAGGCATTGAAGACATCAACAGACCAGAGATGGAGGTTATGAAGCAAGCAAGAGCAAGGATGATGCATGTTACGCGGGTTGCGTAATAACCTAGCAGCGCTCACTCAAAGTAGAGCGAAGTCTTATAGGCGAGGCCGAGTACATTCTACAGACAAGGCGAAGAGGGGTTCTCCCTAATAACCTTTTGGTAAAGGCTAGGGTCAAGGGTTTGATAGCGTCTTGCTAAATCGAACAGTCTCATGTGCAGGGGAGGCGTGGAAGAGGATACTAGATTACTACACAGGTTAAGCATAGAACTAGCTAGGGAACATGGGAGAAAGTACCCGACTTATATACTGGTGAGGCAAGGGGTGGGAACCCCTAGGGTTAAGGGTTCTACTAGATGGGGGTGCGGGTGTCCGTGGCCAAAAGGAGACGAAAGGATCAAAGGAAGCAGATCATGGGAAAATGGAACAGCAAGTCCAGAACTCCGTGTGGAAGTGATGGAAACGGAGTTGGAAGAAGTTCAAGAAGAGAAGAGAAGAGTTCTGCGTAGCCTTGCTTGGGTGGCTGTGGTTGCGGATGCTGACATGGAAGGGCAGAGGGTTTCTAGGCGTCCTTCCTGGGTATCTTGGGTAACCTACGTGCCAGGTGTGGCGGAGCTGGAGTGGAGGGGCTAGAGGTCTCCATGGGTTCATCGTCAAGGAACGAAGTGTCGGGAACGAGGGTTGGGGAGTTGGGGACGGGAGGAAAAGAAAGGATGGGGCCGTCCTCTCATGTGATTGTAACAATGCAGAGGGTGGGGAAGCACACAGTGGTAGCATAAACCTCCAGGTATTCAAATCTAGGACACTGGAAATAGCCCTGAACAATCAAACAACCCTTGTAATACTCAAAGGAGCCATTACCATGATACTTATAAGTAAATACCCATCTGAATCCAATAACTGGGCAATTCTTGGGTCAGGGCACAAGAATTCAGGTCCCATTGGTCTTGTATGTGTCCAATTTGGCCAAAGTAGCCTTGTTCCACTCAGAAGCATCAGTCCTACTCATGGCATTTGCAAAAGACCTAGAGTAAACAAAACCCGCTGCCATACACTGCACAGTATCTGCCTCTTTATCCTTAAAGTCATCCACAACATCATGGAGTTGTGCTAGATTCAGCTTCCACCAATCTTGTGGTCTCTGTTGATTTTTGACAGGTAGATGAGCTCCAATGCCAATAGGACTGGGTGCTCTAGGAGGTAGAGTGACAGGAGGTGGAGGCAGAGATACTGGAGCAGGTGGAAGAGATGCAGGCTCCTCAAGATCCTTGTCATCAGGACTCCCTGAGGAGGCAGCATCTCTGCAGCAAGCACTGGCACATCTTCATCAACATCACCAGCCAGATCTGGGAGTATATAGGGCTTGACAGGCAGTACATGTGTATCAGTAGTGAATACATTTGGCTCTAGAGCTGGTGTATTACTAGGCAAGCATTCATTAGTGTGCTTAGAGATGATGGTGCACTTTGTGGTCAGATTGTAGAACTTCCAACCTTTGTAGCTATCTGGGTAGTCTATAAAGATGCATTCCTTGAAGTAAGGGCACAGTGCAGGCCACTTATCCTTTTAAATATGCACATATATGGTGGATTTCCAAATACAAAGGTGGGAGATGTCTGGTTTGCAGTTATTCCAGAGCTCATAGGGCATAGCACTGTTCAAGGCAGCTGTAGGACAATAATTCCAGATGTGGACAAGTGCTGCAAGTGCCTCACCCCAGAAAGACATGGCAAGGCCAGATTCTTGCAGCATAGCTGTGATGCACTCAGATAAAACATGGTTTGCATGTTCTGCAATACCATTTTGCTATATATGCACCTAGACAGTGTACTGGTGCTGTATCCTGCACTTGTTGGTGAATGCAAGCATCTCATTGCTCATATACTCCCCTCCCTTGTCATCTCACAGGGTTTTGATTCTCTGCTCTGTCTGATTCTCTACAAACACTTTAAACTGCTTAAAAGCAGTGAAAATGTCCAATTTGACACAAATAGGCAGCACAAAGTGGTATCTGGAGTAGTCATCAATGAATGTGACCCAATAGCAGTATCCAGAGAAGGTGGAGTAGGAAACAGCATGGACATCTGAGTGGACAAGCTCCAGAGGACACAAGGGATGCCAAGAGTTGCTGGGAAATAGATTTGCATGCATCTTGCCAGTCAAGCATGGCTCACAAAGTGGATCAGGCACTGTTTTTACATCAAGGTGGATCCCAGTGATTAAGTTGCACTCCAAGAGTTCTTTCATGTCTATGAAGTTATGATGTGCAAGTCTGCAATGCCAAAGGGCCAAATCCAGTGGCATATTCTTCACAGGACTCACATACTTGGTAATGGGCTCTGTCATACTGTCTAGAAATGTGGTATTGTGCTCATTAATGTGGGCAACAAACAAGGAAGGCTCATTGAAATGACTGAAGGCGATTTGGGTGGCATATGGAAGAAGGAGTGATGAGTTAGATACAGGACCACTAATAGATAGTTTCACAGCTGAGGAATATGCAGAATGTTGGAAATTTTGACCACTTGCACTCTCCTTCCCTCTACAGTAGGATGAAATACCATAGACCCCACTTCTGCTGAATGGACCACTGTATTGTCCACTAATTTGATGAGGATGTGTTTTGGGCTGTAATTGTGCAGCTAGTGATGATGAGATATCATATAAGAAGTGGCCCCCATGTCTTCATATTGACATCAGCATCAAGTTGAAGGGGTGACAATGGATTAAAGGGATCACTGGAATGAAGACTTGCATTTCCAGTACATTTTATAGCATTCTGAGGCACAGTGGGTGATGGGGAGGTGGTGACTGTGGCAACAAAGCTGCTGTTTACTTGATTGTGTTGCTTTTCAGCAGCCATAGACACCTTGTAGTTCTCTTTGGCCTGTTTCAGTGCATAGCAGCGACATTGGCAGTGTCCAGGCTTCTTACAGAAAGCACAGGGAAAGAAGGGGTTGTATTTGCCACTGGGAGTGGATGTGGACAGTGCTGCACTGCCAGAGGATGTGGAGGCATCAGAATCAGAACATTGGTTGATTTGCTCAGCCTGAAATGCTGTTTTTACCTTGTCCTTGTCCAGATCAGTGAGTAGGGTGAAGGAAGAGATAACATGGGAGTATTTTGGCTCCAAAGCATGCATCATGGCCATGTAGCTGAGTTCTGCATCTAAAGTCTTCAAGTCAAAGGATAGGGGGCAAATTCCTGGATGTTAGCCTTGGCTTGCTCAACTTGAGCACTAAGAGCAGAAAAGGACTTCTCTAAGCACTTTCTGATAGAGAAAAACCTCTCAAAAGCCACAAAGTGAGTGCTGGCCTTCTATTGGACAAAATGTATCACTAGGGCTATCCAAGTAGCAGTGGAATTGTCCTGAGAGGCACAGATATATACTCGCTGGTCTGACATCAAACTCAGCATCAACTGCCCAGTAGTCTTGTCCCACTTGATGTTACACTTAGTCTATAAGGCCAGGTATAGCCTCAATAAGACAAGGTTTTGAAGACAAAGAGCCAAGGGGATATCCTCTTGGGTCAAGGATTTGATGTAATCCTTGGGGGCTTCCTCAAGGATGGGTCAAGGGTTTGGTCTGGAGTTGGCACAACAAAGGTTTCAGAGGAGCATCTACTCAAAGTAGGATAATGACTTAGGGAATCAAGGAATATTGCAAGCAAGTATATTCAAGGGAATACTTGAGGAGGTCTAACTTAAGAAGAATATATGAGTGAGCAAGGTTTAAATAAAAAGGAAATGGATATAACTAAGCAGATGTGTTATAGGTAATCTAAATGAGTTATCTGCAGCAAGGGACACATTAGCATATTAGTAATACAATGGCAAGTTGTGGAATGTGTTGGAACATTCCATCAGTTCCAAAGAAGAAGAACTTAAGAAAAGAATAGGAACAAATTACCAGGTTATGCCAGCAGAGTAAAATGAAGTACAAGAAGAGAAAGAAATTGTAACACTTGACATCCTAGGCCTTCTGCTCCTTTTTTCTAGTGGTGAAGCATTTCTCCTTGCTGTCAACAAGATGCCAGAGGCCATTGGAGCATAGGAGGGCCTTCATTTCTTCACTCTAGGTGGGGTAGTTGTTATCATTGAGAGGTTGAATATGGTGGATATGGTACTTAGAGGCTATTGAGGGTGGATGAGATGCCAGTTGGCAAAAAAGCACAAATAGAGTGGACTCAAAAAGTGGATGTAGCAAAGTTGGAACAAGTGAAAATAAAATTGCCTAAGAGGCAAGATAGGAAGTGGTTTGGAGTGCAGTTTAAAGTATGGGGCTCATAATCTGTTAGACAGCTAAACAAAGGTAGCTGAAGTCTGATATCAGACTAAATTGAAGATGCTACAATTGCACTAGGGACATACCTGGAGTCCAATGTCAGAGACTGAAGAGAAAGATATCAGACTCTCAGGTTTTATACTAAGAGACCATTACAATGATATATAACAACTTCAGCCACAATGTGGCTGAAGCAAACACCAGGCACAAGTGTGCCTTAATGGTGACACACAGGTTCACCATAGTGCACAATCACTAGGCACACAACACATATAGTATGCTTATGAGACTTAGCATTTCATGTCCCTTTAGCATTTGTAATCTGAAGTTTGCTGCTGATCTCATGCAATCATCCTTGCCAAGGCTTTATGCCTTATTGAAGCTGTTACGATCGCTGCCCCCAGCATCTACAACGGACTTAACGACTTTTTCTTTTCTTTCTTATCTTATCTTCCATCTTATCTCATCTCTTTATCTTATCATCAGGATCAACGGCCTCAGCCTTGCCCTCTGATCTCTGCACCATCGTCACTCGTTTCACCTTCATCATTCACCCATGCTTAACGCATCCCTTGACACAGCCCGGTGCTGTGCATGCTTCCCTTCCATTCCCCCACCGCCGCACGGCTGTGGTATGCTTCTCTTCTTTCATCTCCATAACACATGTTTCACCCTTGATACACGCTTCAGCCACACCCCTACGCCCAGGGCACAGGGTATGGACTCTTATAGACGAAACATGTTATGTAAACCTATATACTCCATGAATATATAAACCCAGCAGACGACAACTGGCATCCCCAGTCTAGTTCACTTGGGTATCCTCCTCTCTAAGGCCCCAGCCTAGACGCCAACTCTTCCCCTTTCAAAGAGCTTTGGTTGACAAGTGGTAACTCGAGGACTTCAGGTCTTAGGGTTGTATCAGAAGCATTGAAATAGATCCCTTTGATCTATGTGATTTTCATGAATTTCAGTCCCTTTCTATTGAGCCATCAACCCTTCTTCATCAACTATTTCTATTTTAACACTCATCTCTGCTGATAGTTAGTGCACTCTGAGTTTCCCCTTTAATGCTACTTGACAAAGGTGTGCCCATGAGTGCTTTCCAGTTCCTCCATTGTCTCAGCTAATAAGATATAGTCATAGAATTTCAGAAGCAAGTGTGTGGTGCCAGATTGGCACTCACAGATAGATATCTATATATTACTGTCTTTTTCTTTATGCCAGACTTGACATATGGTATGATCATGACCTAGGAACATAATGTCACTGACTATCAGCAGTCATTGGTGGATGACTTGGAAGATAAAACCAGAATAAAGAACTTGCCATGTTTACTCTTGTTCTCACCCTCCTTGGACATGTCCAACAACTTGATCTAGTTGTAGAATAAGCTTCATGCTTGTTTGAATCTTGCTGGAGACTTTATGCCTTCATTAAGCTGTCTGGGTATTAGGCTGCAGGCCCCTCATATGGGCACTTATGAATGACTGTCTTGGGTTTCTGTATGCAACTCCATGCTCTCTCCATTACATTCCAAAAATCCAGGGCATTGTCAAGGTAGGTAAGTCAAATGTTGAAAAAAGCATATTATTCATATGAATATCTTGTTAGATTTTGTGTTTTCTCACCTCTTTTGAACACTTTGCTACACTCCATTTGACTTTAAGATATCATCATTGGGCTCTCCATGGTCAACTTATCCTATATCCACTTTCCTGGACTTTCCTATCTAAGGTGTTGCACCTACAGAGCTTTGACTTTGCTCTGAGCCACATTGTGGCTGTTGTGTTTACATTTGTTGTTTCTGAAGCACACCTAATCCGAAAGTCCATTGTGTTCTCCTTCTTGATTGCTCATAGTGGATTCTAGAGTTGTTCTAAATTGATCCAGTGGGTGGCTAAGTACTCTAACCAAGCTTTTCACTCTCAACACATTTTTCCCGACTTTGCACCACCTAGTATTCTTATTGCAATTGCATTTTGGACAGTTTTTTCATTATCAAATCATGTCCACCAATAGTGAGTTGCCATCTATAGAGTTTCCACAGCTCCATAACCACTTTTTCAAAGGTTACTATATATAACAAACTATGACCCAACTGTCACATATCCAAGTACTTGCATGTATTCAAAGAATTGTTGTTGTTATAGATTCAATTAGATATTACAAAGATTCAGAAAGGCAGTTTATGAGGTTCCAACATAATTGCTCTTTCTGATAAATTCATGAGAATTGAGGTAGCTCTAGTAAAGTCCCACATGTATAAGGGAAGTAAGATAAATACTATAATGTTCCAGATACTTCCCCTGGTCTTTTGCTAAGTGATATAAGAAATCTTCAATGCATATAAATTGATTATTGGCAAATTGTCTATTTGATTTGAGATAATAGTATGCTTCTGTCATATCCCAGACCAACCATGTCCAAACTCCTACCTCTGGAACCAAACTCCACCCACTTTCCTACACTCCGGAGTTATCCCTGCCTACTTTCCCGTGCTTTGGAGTTAACTCCGCAGCATGAACTCATAAACTCTGATGCATTCTCATGCTAGAGATAAAATTGCGCCTTCGGAGTTTGACTCTGCTATAGACATTCTCTCCTTGTCCTCTTATGTTCAACCTTGTATTCCTTTTTGTACTAGATCCACTTCTTAGAATGCTCCGCACCTGTGGTTGCACAGCTCCGGCATTCCACATACTCTGACGTCCATCTTATTCATATATATTCTCCATTCCCCTTCTGGACTTATAGCTATGTACTTCTTTAGTATATAAAGTCTAGTACTCTACTCTGTACCCTCAGTTTGAATATCTCGTTGACTTATAGACACAACTCCTGCCCTCAGAGTTTGACTCAGATCAACTCCTCCTTCGGCCTTGATCACTTCCTTGAAATCTACCTCTAGGAGTTTATCTCCTTCAGTGCCTCTGATCAACTCCAAAATCTAGGACAACCAAACACCAGTAAGGGCGCAGCTCTCCACCTAAGTAGCTGAAGCCAAGTCCTAACCCCTTGGAACAAACTCCGACATTCTGGAGTTTATATTGGAGTTGTACGGTCTCTGACAGCTTCTCATTGGACTAGAAATCTAAAGCACCAATATCATGATACTTGATATTAAGGTGTTAGATTTTGGAATTTCTCATCTCTTTGAACACTTTACTACACTCTATTTGATTTCCAGATCTCACCATTGGATTTCTCATGGTCAACTTGCCCTATATTTACTTTCCTGGATTTTTCTATCTTAGTGTTTCCCCTATAGGCCTTTGACTTCACTCTAACCCATATTGTGGCTATTGTGTTTACCCTTGTTGTTGCTAAAGCACATATGATCTGGAAGTTCACTTTAGTAAGTGGCTAAGCATCTCAACCAAGCTTTTTACTTCAATAGAAGGTGTTTAGCTAGTTGAATTCTTCAACATAAATAAAAATGCAACCTTCAATTTCATGATCAAGTAATGATTCTCTATTAACAGTTAATTATTCCAGTTGTTATCATAGCTTCTTCTAAGGTATCATGAACAGACTCTATTATTGAGCTCCATGTTTAGCTGTGTTAGTTTGCCTAGAAAACAAACCATTACTTAATATATTGATATTACAAGACAATTAAACTAGTCTTCAAGATTGCTTGGCATAAGTAAATCAAATATATATAGTAGTGTATATATGCACTAAAAAATTCACTGTTATATAGATAATATTTGTATTCTAGAGCTTCTGGTGATACTCATTACTCTTAATAATTCCAAGGTTAATGCAGAAACACTTAACAAGACTCATTATGTGATGATCTTTGAGAATAATGAACAGGCACAAGTGACAAATGTATACACTATTGAAATCATAGAGGAGTTAAGTAAAGCAGGTGCTTTTTTCAATAATGTTACTCAACATATCTTGAAAAATATTTCTACTGAGTTACAATAGCTTTATCTGGACTTTAATCTAACTAGTCAACCTTTAGTTCTTTTGTCAACTTCTAAGCTATCTTTTAGTTCTATTTGCATGCAAGTTTTGACACCCCTTTGAAATCCACAGTTTATGATGATTTTGCCAGTTACAGTCAAAAAACAATATCTAATTTCATTCCAGCAATGCTTGAAGTAAATAATTTCATTAAAATAGAAATTTTAGTATATATACATGTGATATATAGTTTCTTTTTAAATGCTTTTCTTAAATTATATCCATACCATCTTTGCATAAAGAGCAGAAATTGAAAGGCACTGGGACTAGTGGCACTAGTTACCTAGACTACTATACTAGTAATCAAGCAAGAACAAACTGGAATGCAGTGGATAGTCAACTGCTGCTGTGCTTTTTGTGCAGATCCTAACCATTTCATGAGTAACTGCCCTTATATAGAGGAATACATCCAGTCTGGGAAGGCATGTTGTGGAACTGATGGCTGGCTTTATCTCTTGGATAGTAAACACATCCACCATATTCAAGGCAACTCACTGTCTGTGGGAATGTTTAGACTATATAACCTCCACATCTGTTTCCTCTGCCATTATCACTGGCATCCTCACTTTATTCTCCAACAATACTGATGCTGTACTAGAAATTGAACCATGCCCTGGCCAGTAACTGGAACATGAAAACTAAACCTAAGCTCTCACATCCTAATCTGTAGCCATATATCGCTGCCATATTAGCTGACTTTTGTGCTGATCAGGCAAATGACAAGGGCAAGTGGCCTCAGTGCTTTGATGGCATAGGGATAACATTACACAAGTTCAGTCGCCCCAGTTATTGTGCAGCTTTAGTCATAGATATTGTCTCACTGGTAGTCAAGGCAGCTTGGTCTACCTCCACAGGCACATCCAAGGCCACAGCCACTGCATTGACACAATCTTGGCCAGTATCCACTATACTAGCTATGCCTCCTACTCGCTGTAGAGTGCTAGCTCACTCTATGGTGCTATCTACACATTCTCCTATTGTCCACACACTGTCCTAAGCTCCTAGACCCCACTTGGAAATCATCCAATCGCCCTGAAATCATCCTAGGCCTTGTACCTTATAAAACCAACATTCTCAGAGCTATGACTGACAAAGACCAACATTTTTCCCACACTCTGAACCACTCTCACGCCATAGACCAAGAGGACCGATGCTTTTTCCCATGATCCAGACTATGCATCAATCCACTCTACAGCTCTTGGGTCACTTTTTTTCACTTCAGGCCACTCTATTTAGATGTTCCCCTATACCTGACTGCACTCTGTACCTTAGATTACAAGATCAGATGATTCTTGGGCCTACTTAATGATCTTTAGAGTATTTACACATGTATTTCTCTCCTTCTACTATCCATTTACTACCCATCAGACCATTCAAAAACCTATCCTATTGCCCAAAAACCAATCTCCCTTTATCCTTGGCCTCTCCTTAACCTCTCCATTCTTGACCACTCTTTGGAGTTTTTGGACTCTGCTTTCCTGTGCCTTTAGTCCAAGCATTGATCCATCCTAGAGCTTTTTAGACTTTAGCAAACATCTTGGGCCCCCTTTTGAGTTGAGCATATTGCATCTACAGACTTACACCTGCTGTTCTCCCCAGGAAGGATTGCTGTTTTACAACTGGAGCCCACTGTGAGGGAGTTTCAAGGTGTTTGTTCAGAAGTCCCTCTTGGCCCAAAAATTTTTGGACTCTGTTTTTCCATCATCCAACACTTGTTCCTTTATGTTGACATGTTCCTGATCATTTTTCACAGCCCCAAGCATTTTTCTTAAGGTTCCTTCATATCTCTCTGCTCCCCTGGCTTAGGCCTAGGCCTTCTGTCAGGCCCAGTATCATTTTACTGCCACCATTACATCACATTGTTCTCTATTCATTAATTGCACCACCTATCTCCTTTTTCCCTGAAATCAACTTTCCATACTCTGCTATTTTCTTTTTTGGACTAATCATTGGTTCCTATTGCTATGACTGACACTTACCTTGTTTTGCCACCCCAAATCTCCAAGACTGCTCCCCAATTCAATGGGAAGGCTGCTAACCTCCTCCTTTTCTTTACCAAGATTACTGACCTCACCACCTGAATTGGTCTTTGAAAGTCTGATTATCAACAACCTCATCATGCCACTCAACTAGAACAGCTTCATCCACATCATCTGTCTGGAGTATTCCAGGTATGAGCAGGGTACATGCTGCTTATCATGTGCACTCTCAGCCCCATCTTGGGCACAATTCCCACATGCATAGCCACCATTGTTGCTTCCATGTCTGCCCCTGACACCACCACTGACATGACCAAGGCCACTTGGGCCTCTCACTGATACCACATATGTTCCATCATTGCCATTGCCATTGCCATTGTCATCACTGTTACCCATACCACCATCATTGCCATCTGTTCCATTGACCCTCTTGGTTCTATCATTTGCCCTAGCCACTTTGACACCACCATCACCAACACTGACCCCAACGTTGCCACTGCCATCACCATCTACATTACAGGCCCTCTCTGCCCTTTCTGTCTCATCCATTGCCTCTACTTCACTCCATTGTGACATTTGTGCCATCTATGCAGTCACCCTAGTCCTATCGGGCCATGTTGCACAGTTGCAGCACATAATAACCATTCCTCCTCAATTGACACCAGCTGACACTCTTGCTGACCCTTTGTTTATAGCTTTCGTCCTCACAGCCTGGGATGAGTACCAGGCCAACTGCACTGGATTATGCACAGCCCTGAGTGCAATCGACATGTCTATGCCAACTGACCCCTCACTCACACCATTGCCCTCAATGCTACTACATCTCACCATTTGGCCCTCATCAACCAGACTCTTGCACACATCATCGGAATCACCATCATCACTACTGTCCTCTTCATTGCCATTGCCACCACCTGCAGCTACACGAACAACAAACGATGATGTGCTGTTACTATGACCCAGCATGTCATTGCCTTCACCATCACTTTCAGCACTGTCTTGTTCTCAGTCTTGCATAACTAAGCCTCTTCACTCACCCTTGCCCCTCTCACACCCTATGCTAACAAGTCCACAGCCAAAATGACCAGCAATGTGCAGCCCTCACGACCATTTGCATTATTGGCACCATTGCTCTCACCTTTGTAGTCAACACACACTGTCTCATCCCCAACCTCACCATTGACTACACCATCACCATCACCATCATCTACATTGCCTACCATCTAATGCCTGTTGTGTCACAATGTGTTCTCAACCAAGAGCATGCCATCAATGATATTGCATTCACCATTGTCACCCTCAATGCCACCTTTGCCTGTTTCACATATCAAAACACCCCCACATTCTGTCAACATGTTATACTGACAATGTAAATTGGCTTGATTTCCAATGACTGAGTCCACTCACTTGCCCCCTCATTGCCTGTCATACATGCTAACTGCCCTGTAGCTATATCAAAAATGGACAACATGGTCCACACATTGTCATCATCACTATCCCCACTATTGCTCTTGCTTACATCCTTGTCATCACCATTGCCTATGGCTACAAGTGCCAAATGATGACGTGCTATTACTCTGACTGGGTGTGTCATCCTCAACCTCGCCAACATACTCACCTTGGCACACATTCACATTGCCCTTGATCACCCCATCCCCCATTATGCCATCACCTCCATTATTGCAGACACCATACACCATCATGGCCCTAAGCCATCAATATGTCGCAACCAGTTTAGTCCCATGTGACTAAACCTATTTGTGCCCTTGCACACCCTCTCTACTGTTTTGTGCTAACCATTCTATAGCCACACCAAAAATGGGTGATGACACAATCTACTTTAAAGAACCTAGGTGTCCTGGGTGGACTAAGGTCAGTAAGTCCAGTTAGCCTGGGAACAGGTCCAGGTGATCAAAGGGGGTGTGTAGGAGCGATCTGTTCACCCCTAGAGGACTCTGGAAGAGGTCTAGGAAGAGGGTGTTACAATCTCTGAAGAGGAGATGGCCTTCTTCTGTCAAGAGTATGCTTGGTTCCTAGAAGCTCAGTTCCAATAGACATCTCAGAATATGCTGCATGGTTATTTTCTTTGATCACCTCATTGTCACCTGTATTAACACTGCATTCCGTTTCTGCCTCATTTCCACATGGAACCTATCATCCTTCCGCTTCTGCTCCCCTTTTGTACTCTCATGACTTGATCCACAGTACTTGGTTTATTCCCCATGGACATCCAATTACTCCTCTAGGGTATCTCTCCTTTTGGCCCTCATAGTTCCCACCTCCATTCTGAATGTATAAATACCTGATGCCCTGTACTAGTAACTTTAAGCTAGTTCTACACAATCCAAGCCTAGTTTTTAGCCACTGCTCGTCCCTATGGTTTATAGATGATGTGAGACCTTATGAGAAAGTCTTCATTCCACTTCTGATGGAACACTGCTAAGTTCTACACATACGCATAACAAAAGAACTAGCTTTACCAATCTCCCCTCCACCCTGGAGAAGGGAGACACCTAGGAAAAGCAACCATTCCTTCCAGGTATACAGTGGACTCCTCCTCCGACGAACCCCAGCCATCCAGACTCTTCTCCCTCCCCCCTGAAATCCCCTCTGACTCTCCCCAAAGAATCGCCAGATCCTCCAGAACACGCTCTTTCCCTTTTCCTCCCCTCATCCACCAAGTTGTAAGAACCACCCACCTAGCTGGTACTATCACAGCCACAACAAGAGAACCCTCACCCACTCAAAGTGAGTCACCCAGAGAAAGGAGATTGCTCAAAGAAGGACCAGTCTCTTCATGACCTCTCACAGTAGCCCTCAGCCCAGATCCAACAGAAAACGCCCAACAACCCCGATTCGAAACCCCACCTGACTCAGCATCCATGGCTGATCTAGACAAAAACCCTAGGGCACGTGAAACGAAAGCAGGGCTCCCGGACAGATTCTCTGGGGAACCCCAAGATGCTCAATGGTGGAGCAATGCCATGAAGGCATACTTCTTGATAAACCAGAATGCCCACTCTCCCGAACAACAGTGACTTATCTTCCTTAACAAGATGGACAAAGGATGAGGAAGATTCTACACCAAACCGTTACTAGAGAAACTCTTAGATCTGGTGATCAAAGAAAAGGACAAACCAATGCTGGGAGAAATCATCCAGGACTTTCTAAAAACCTTCACCCCACACGATGAAAATGCTACCACTCGAGGAAAACTCTCTTGTCTCTGTCAGAACCTTTAAGACAAGGAAAATGGCTTTTCCAACTACATAACCAAATTCCAGCTCTTCACTGCCAAATCAAAGATTACTGACCCCATAACTCTTATTGACTGTTTCAACGAAGGACTTGACCCAGACATCACCGCTATGATCATTTCCATAGAGAACCCACCCACCACCCTCTCAGGATGGATCATGAAGATGAGCCAGTTCCATGCCCAGAAAACCAGACTGGAATGGTATAGTAGAAACCCCTTATCCTCCAATGCACAGTAACCGCAGCCTGCCATCTGGACTCTTCTCTTCCTTTGTATTTCTACCAATCTCCGTTTCCATTACTTCCACACAGAGTTCCGGACACACTGTTTCATTTCCCATGATCCACTTCCTTTGATCCTTTTGCCTCTTTTCAGCCACAGACACCCATGCTCCATTTAGTAGAACCCTCAACCCTCCTTGCCTCACCTGTATATAAGTCAGGTACTTTCTCTCATGTTCCCTAGCTAGTTCTACACCTATCAAGCCCAGTAATCTAGTCTCTCTTCCATGTATCCCCATATGTGTGAGACCCTTGATCCAGCCATCGCTGTTGAACCCTTGACCCTAGTCTTAGCCACTGCTACTAGGGAACCCACTTCACTGTCGTCACCACACTCTTGAGCTTCATCTATAAGACTTTGCTCCACTTTGAGTGAGTGCTGCTAGGTTACTATGCAACCAGCATAACAAAAGAACTAGCTCTCTTCTCTTCCTCTTTGTCATAAGAGTAGGAGACTACCCTCAGACCTCCAAGCACACTACGACACCTCTGGAACTCTAGGAAATGGTCTATGCATACTAGGATGCCTCTAGACCACTCTAGGAACTTGTTCACACATACTACGATGCCTCTGAACCCTGAACCCTAATACTGTTCACGCACACTACAACACCTCTGAACCCTGAACCCTGATTTTGTTCATGCATACTATGACGCCTCTGAACCAGCTATGTCTTACAGGAGCTCACCCAGATGATAGGAAGAAAGACTCCACTCTCCCTCTTCTCTTGGACAATGATCCCCTCTCACCCGACCTCCCAGAAACCCTTCTCTTGAAAATGTTCCCTCATATCATTGACAACCATGTATAGACATTCCTGGCATGGAAGACATATGGAGCACAGCTAGCTCCAAGGAACCCTTTGCCCAGTATACTCCAGCAGATACCCTTAACCCTGAAATGCATGACTATTCCTGGTATGGAATATCAGTTGCTCCAGAAGAGCTGACCCTGGATTACCCTAGGACAAACATCCCACTTGGCGAGGACCCAGTCCAGGAGTACTTCAGAATGTACACCCCACTCAATTCCGAAACCTCAGATGAGTCCACCAAGGAACCCCCACCTCCTCCTTCACCTCCATCACCAGAGGAATGAGGACGTCCTACTCAATGGACATCTAGGAAGGAGACAACTGCTGGAATACCAAATGACTTCTCTGGTCAACCAGACAAAGCTCGATGGTGGAGCAACACCATGCAGGCATACTACAAGATCAACGACAAGGTTTTTTCCCCACAGCAATAGGTGCTGATCTTCCTCAACAAGCTTAAGGATGCTCGAGGAAGACTCTTTGCAGAACCAATAGTCGAGAAGGCTTTAGACGACAACAAAAGGAAATGACCTTCCCTTACCTCCATCATTCACGACTTTCTCACCACATTCTCCCTACATGACATCATGGCTAGCACCCGAACGAAACTGAGGAAACTTCAACAGAACTTGTGAGACAAGGAGAACAGTTTCTTTGACTACATTACCAAGTTCCAACTTTTCGCCTCCTGGACTGGCATCACAGACCAGGTCATGCTAATCGACCAACTAAATGACGGGATGGACCCTGAACTGGTCACCATGATCATTGCCATGGAACAACCCTTCATGACTGGATGACAAGGCTAGTCAATTCCATGCACAGAAGTCCTGGCTGGACTTATACCAAAAAGCAAGAACAGTACAACCTTTACTTCTGGAACCACCGGAATACTCCAAAAAGGACCCAGATGCCATGGATGTAGACGTCCTTTGAACTTCTCACCCAAGACAGACCAAGGAACTAAAAAGCTTCATGTAGCAAAGGTGGCCACCTTCGCCCCAACCATCCTCTCCAACACAAAGGCCCCCTCCATACAAATCCCAGTCAAGATAATCATCCCTGATGCATGAACCATCTCGATCCAGGCTCTGGTAGACAGTGGAGCCTCAGAAAACCTTATTGACTTCACTATGGTAGCAAGATACCAATTCCCTAAGAAGTGACTGGCAAAACTGCTCATTGCCCAGAATGTTGACGGAACTGTCAACAAAAGTGGAATGGTATGCCATAAAGTTCACCTCATAGTCCATATTGGCAGAGTAAAGGAAGAACATGACTTCATGGTCATCAACTGCGGAAAAGAAAAGATGATCCTAGGACTTCCCTGGCTTCACACCAGGAATCCAATCATCAACTGAACCTTGAGGAAGATCGATCTAACCCCGAAAACCTACAGACAGGACAACGAAGAAGCAGGCAAACAGCAATACCTTGTTCACTACCTCAGGAAAGCACCAGGTTCCCTTATCACCAGCGAACTCCGAGAAAAGGAATCCCTCTCCCCTAGAACGCATGATAAGAATTCGCAAAACCACATTATCCATGGAACTGGCTATGGCAGCCAAGAAAGACGAAGTAAAACTCCCACCTCAATATGTGGAATTTGCGAGAGTCTTCGGAGAGCCCAAGAAAGGGGAACTCCCTCCACACTGACCCTTCAACCATGCAATCGACCTAGACAAGGATTTCATTCCAAAGATCACCAAAGTCTACCCCCTTAATCCCTTAGAGAAAAAGGCATGCAAAGACTTCATTATGGAACACCTGAAATCGGGCAAGATCGTGCTATCTAAGTCACCTCAAGTGTCCCCTTTCTTCTTTGTCCCAGAGAAAGATGGAGAACTTCGCCCCTGCCAAGATTACCACTACCTAAACTCTCACACAGTAAAAAACACATACCCCCTCCCACTCATCTCTGATCTTGTCGACAAACTCCAAGGGTCGACCCTTTTCATCAAATTCGACGTATGATGTGGATACAACAATGTTCACATTAAGAAGGAAGACCAATGGAAGGCAGCGTTTATCATGCTGGAGGGGCTCTTCGAACCTATGGTCATGTTCTTTGGCATGTGCAACTCTCCCCCAACGTTCCAGGCATTCATGAACCACATCTTTGGAGATTACCTTGCTGAGGGTTGGCTTATCATCTACATGGATGACCTCATGATTCACACTGATGACAATCTTGAACAACACCATGAACTCGTCCGCAAGGTCCTTAAATGCTTCCAGGAACACAGCTTGTTCCTCAAGCTCTCACAATACCAATTCAAGCAATGGAAGGTAGAATTCCTTGGCATGGTTGTCTCTGCCAACAAAATTTCTATGGATCCAATCAAGCTCTCAGCCATCAAGGAATGGAAGACCCCTTCCTCCGTCAAGGCAGTACAGTCCTTCCTTGGCTTCTGTAACTTCTATCACTGCTTCATTCCAGATTTCTCAGTGATAGTAAACCCACTTAACACCCTCACCCACAAAGGAAAAACATGGGACTGGACCCAGGAATGCAAAACGGCTTTTCGCACCATCCAACAAGCTTTTCTTTCCTGGCCAGTATTAAAAATGCTGGATGTGTTACGCTCGGGTCGTAACAGCAAGCTCTGAGAGCTTATCAGAGCGTAGATCGCCCTTATCGGACAAGATCTGGCTGCAAGATCAGCTCATCAAGTCCTTGGTCAAGCACGGGTCTTGATCTTTTTCCTCAAGAATGCTGTGCATTCTTATCTTATCTTATCACGGTGCGGCTGTGCCTCACCCTATCTTATCTCTTATTGGTGGCTGTGCCATCCACTATCTTATCTGTGGCAGTGCCACAGCTTTCTCCTTGATTAGATGGAGGCAGTGCCTCTATCTCCTGACCCTAGACTGTTGTCACTCATTCCACACTCTCCTGGAGCCTGGACAACAGAATCCCCTTAAAAGTGCTGGCAGTGCCGCCACACCCTCCCTTTAGAGAGGCTAGACCTCAATCTAGACTTCCAACGACTCATGGTCAATGGCCACAGCCTTGCCCTCTGTCCATGACGTCACCACCCTCTTTCTTATCTATCAGGGCAGTGCCCTTCTAGACCCTTATCTATGGAAGCCTGGCAGCTTCTACCCCTATGCCTAGTAGGCTGCGCCACCTTCTTCCATCTCACAGAAGCACTGGCTTGCTTCTCATGCTTCTCCTCTGTGATACCTGAAACACTGGTATGTTTCACATTATGTCTTCCATTCTGCCACCCCCTTGATGGTGATGGTGCCTCATGCTATGGAAGCATGCACTGGTTTACATGCGGACTCCTCATGCCTAACTTATCCTTCTATGGTACATTCCTATGCAGGGTATAGGGTATGGACTTCCTTTCTTTATATGGTCCTGCATTTGTAGATCAGAGCACCACATGTACATACATAGGATGTGTGTATATAAGCCAAGGGGCTTGCACTGGACGTCCTCCAGTCAAGTTCACTTGGGTTTGGACCTCCTCCCTAAGCCTGCCCAGCCTTGATTCCAACACCACTCCCTCTCCTCAAGACTCCCTGGTGTTGGTCTACGTTCACATAAGGGGTAGCCTAAGACCTTGATGGTTTAGGGTTGTATCAGACCCTTCCACTGTCTGATGAGCGCAACCATGGAAGACTTCCTGGATGGTGCACAAAATATCACCCTCCGCGACCCCAACACCAGTAAACAATACACACTTCCATCGCATCCTTGATTGAAAGGATGCCCTCTGTGTCGGGAAAATAAGCAATGCAACAGTCATCAAACCATCTTGGAAATGGGTTTTTGAAGTTTGATGATCCACTGTTTAATCGGGGAGACTCCAGTGATATTTCCGTTTTGTTAATGCCTCCATCCACTTCATCCCTTTTGGTATCTGCTTCACCTGCATATCTTCGTCTACCCCTGCTTTCGGTTGGGCTGTTGCCACCTTCTGTGGACTACTCATATCTGTCTTTGACGCAATCCGCTTTGAACACTGACTCTCTATCTGCATTATCATCTGTTTATTCTTTTGATTCTGTCACTCACATGCTAGCTTATAAGCCAGTCACTAAAAAGGTCTGGTCGGTTGTCATGCCAGTCGACGAAGAGTTCTGCATTACGCAGACTCTTCCCCTGGATCCGCTCGCTGGACTTTCCCCCTTACCTACCATTCCCCCAGACTTTTCTCCTGGTACCCACTTCACCCAGGAGCATGCTAACAATTTAGATCTCAATCCAGCTAACTGGCTCTGGCCAGATGAAGTCAAACTCGTTTGTTGACTTGTCTGCGAGCACGAGCAGGCTTTTGCTTGGGTCCCAACTGAGTGAGGCCATCTAGACAAAAAATATTTCCCTCTGGTTAAGATTCCTACCGTGCCCCATACTCCCTGGGTGCTACGAAATATCCCCATTCCTCCTGCTATGTGGACTGACGCGATTCAGATAATCAAGCACCATATCGCATCTGGAGTCTACAAACCCTCAACTGCCGCATACCACTCCTGCTGGTTCTGCATACTCAAGCAAGACAAGAAATCCCTTCGCCTCATTCATGATCTTCAGCCGCTCAATGCCGTCACTATCCGTGACTCATCCGCCCCTCCATTTGTCGAGCATTTTGCAGAATCCTTCGCCGGATATGCAGTGTACGGCATGATGGATCTCTTTGCTGGCTATGATCAGTGGCCACTTCATCTGGACTCACACGACCTTACAACGTTTAATAGCCCTATGGGTCCACACTGCCTAACCACCGTCCCTATGGGATATACGAATGCGGTTCAAATCTATCAGGTGGACATGTCGTTCATTCTTCAGGACGAAATCCCCTGCTTCACTTATCCTTTTATAGATAACCTACTGGTCAAATCCGTCACTACCTGCTACTTACATCTGGATGGCTCATTTGAGACCATTCCCGAAAATCCAGGAATCCACCGCTTCATTTAGGAGCACCTTCACGTGTGTCACCACATCCTGCAATGCCTCCAAAATGTCGGTGCCACCATATCCGCCAAGAAGTTTGTCCTTGCCACACCAGACACCACGATCATCGGCCACAAATGTACCACCGAGGGCTGCATCCCTCACGAAGCCAAGGTGCAGAAAATCTGTGACTGGTCGGAGTGCCAGACTCTAATGCATGTCCACGGTTTCCTGGGCATATGTGGTGTCCTCCATATTTTTATCTGCAATTTCGCTTCCATTGCCCGCCTGCTTGTTAATCTTACCCACAAAGGCGTCCCCTTCGAATGGGGCGAGCCTCAACAGACTGCCATGCAGCATCTGAAGGACGCAATCTGCAACTCCTCGGCCCTCTGTCGCCTGGACTATGAATCTGGGCGCAAAGTGGTGCTCGCTGTCAACACTTCATCAATTGCAGTCAGGTATATCCTCCCGCAGAACAGGGAAGATGACAAGCAGTATCCAAACCAGTTCAGCTCCATCAGCCTCACAGAGGTGGAAAGCCGCTACTCACAAGCAAAACTCGAGCTTTACAGACTCTTTCGTGCCCTCCGCGTGGTTTGCATTTTTATTTTTGGAGTTGCTAACCTTACAGTTGAAATGGATGCCAAATATGTAAAGGGTATGATCAATAACCTGGATCTCCAGCCCAATGCGACCATCAATCGTTGGATCACCGGTATCCTTCTTTTCCATTTTCATCTAGTTCATATCCCTGCTACCGGTCACATGGGAGCGGATGGCCTCTCTCGTCATCCACCGTCTGATGATGACCTATCCAAGGACGACAACTTCAAGGATTGGCTGGATGATGCTTACTCTTTCTCCATTTCACTGTTAAACAATTGTTTCTTACCACCAGGCACAGTTCTTCATTGCAGCCACGCCATTCCATCTTCATCCATTTACATGCATCCTATATCCGCTTTCATATCCGCTTCACTGGATGATGATCACGAGCTGTCCATTCCACCTTGCATGCCAAAAGGCATCATGAAGGACACTCGGATCAATTGTATCCGGGAGTTTCTCACTAACCGCTTGCATCCACCCAATCTTTCAGATTCCAAATTCGCCTCTTTCATCAACACTGCTACCTGCTTCTTTGTCCTCCATGGCTCGCTGTACTGCCGCGAACTGCATGGTTATCACCAGCTTGTCGTACCTATAGAGCATTGTGTTGGACTTATCCAGGAGGCTCACAATAGCCTCGGACACAAGGGTGTCTTCTTGGTCCACACGTGGCTGCTCATGCGCTTCTGGTGGCCCATGCTGGTGGATGACGTCAAATGGTACATCCACACTTGTCATGAATGTCAAATCCACCAGACCCAACGCTTCCACATTCTGCCTATGGTTCCAGTTGTTAGCAGATTATTTCACAAGGTTCACATTGACACCATGGTAATGCTGTGATCCGGTGGTTATCGTTTCATTGTACAGGCCCAGTGCACTTTGACCGCATATCTGAAATGGTGTATGCTGCGGTCTGAAAATGTGACCGCACTCGCCTCCTTTATTTTCAAGGATATCCTCTGTTGCTGGGGCACTGTCGCTGAGTTGGTTACTGACCACAGTACCCCCTATGTGCAGGCTCTTGATCTGCTTGCTTTCCACTATGGTATCCATCACATCCAGATATCTCCATACAATTCACAGGTGAACAGCGTGGTTGAACAGTGTCACTATGATGTCTGGGAGGCCATTGTCAAAAGTACCCTGGGAGGGAAAGTGCGCTGGCCATCCGCTGCGCACTCTGTTTTCTGGGCTGAGCGGATCACAATTCTCAAATCAACTGGGCTTTCGCCCTATTTCATGGTACATGGTGTAGAGCTGCTTTTCCCTTTCGACTTAACAGAGGCTACGTTTCTTGTTCCACTGCTTGATACTGATCTGACCAACAGTCCACTTCTGATTGCGTGGAGAGCAAGCCAGCTCCAAAAGCATCAGGATGATATCGAAAACATCTGCGAACATGTCCTCGCTTCCTGGTACGTGTCCTTGAAGCAATTTGAGGCGCAGTTCAAGAACCACATCTGAGCCCTGGAGTTCAATCTGGGTGACCTCATCTTGGTCTGCAACTCACGGATTGAGAAGGAGCTTAACCACAAAACAAAGCTGAGGTACCTGGGACCAATGGTGGTCCTTTACAGAACTGCCGGTGGTTCCTATCTCCTGGCTGAGTTGAATGGGGCGGTGTCAAAGTTGCGGTATGCGGCATTCTGGCTGCTGCCCTACCATGCCCACACAAAGATCTCCATTCCAGTTATAGACCTGACTGGACTGGATGATCAAGAACTCGACAAGTTTGATGGGGAGGAAGACATAGAGTACAAGGAAGATGAGGAAGCAGTTGGCATCATCTAGCCACCTTCCACAAAAAAAAAAAAAAAACTGTCACTATCCACTATGTATCGTTTTTATCCTGGGCTTCATCCAGCGACCTCAGATTCATCCCAGGTTTCGACCGGTGGTATCCATTGACTAAAAGAGCAAACAGACCTATCTACCATACCTCATGTAATGAACTGTCTCTTGTCATACCTTTCCACTTACTCTAGAACAATATTGAATGAAAGAAGACAGAACACCGATTCTCCGGACTCTCTCTCATAGTTTCCTTTCGCTTGCGCACGCTTTGAAAAGTGCTCTTTTTCTGATCCAGTTTTGCTTTCCACAGACATGCTGTATCCGCTCTAATCTTTTTGGGATCCAGATAGGAATAGACAAAGATAGAAGATAGAAGAAGAAAAGCTGAGTGGACACTCGCAATCTGGTGCCATGATAAAGACCTTTCTGTTTCCTTGTGCTTTATTCTTTTCTCACTCTTTTTCTTTTCTTCTTCCTACTTAGTGGACACACTTGGACTGGGACACACATGCTTCAGATTCAAACAATTATACACAGACGCTATCTACAACTGCCGACTTCCCTTCTTACAGCATGCGCAATAAGGCCTTGAGGGTGGCAATGTCTGCTTCTTTGGATGCGAGCCGCGCCTCGACCACCACTACTCTTTCCCCCAACATTGCGACCATCCCTTCCACTTCCTTCAGCTCCCCATGCGACTTCAGGGACTTTGCTTCGAGGCTGAGTAAGGCCCTCTTCACCATGTCGACCACACTCCAGTTCAGGGTTGGTGTGCGCCTGGTCTTCTGCCTCTTGCGTGGCGTCTCATGTTCTTTGTCAGCGGCTGCTAGCGGCTCAGATGTCATCCCCTGCGGTGAACCAGACACCTCTGCATCGAACGTCCTGCGCTTGATGAGGATGCTGGGCAGTTCTGTGGTGGACAGGCATCAGCCGCACATTCGGTAGGCCAGTATCGCCTTTCCCTTTGCCGGTGCCTATGCCTTTCCCTTCCCTGGTGCTGGTGCCTTTGCCCTTGGAAGCGCCCAGTGGACGATGGGTGCGTCGATGATCTTGACATCGCTGTCAAGGGTCGCCTTCTTCTTCCCACATCCGTGTGACTTGTTGCAGCCATACTTGAGCTGCCAGCATTCTTCACACACCCAATCCAGCGACCCCCTACAGAACAAACCCGCCTTGGCACAGTTCACGCAAGGTGGGTCGTGGACCACTGCATTGTCTGGGTCGTCCTCAGTCTGCTTCTATGTCAGTCGACCACCCCCAGCACTCAACACGCGACTTACCAACTCATGGACGACTTGGTGAGCCTTGCTGCAAGTCATCCACTGTGGCTGTTCTTCTTCTGCAGGGTCGCCTTCACTGGGCATTGTTGCCTGTCCCTTGTGAGCCAGTTCTTCAAGCGGCGTGCGCAGGTTGCTCATCTGCATGCTGCCGTTGTCGTTGTTGCTGCCTTTGCCGTCTGCGTCGCTTTCTACGTCTTCTTGGTTCGAGGGACCAGGTTCTTCTCTGGGGATGTGGGTGGCTTGGTTGGCAGCCGCTCAGCCTTCTTCTGCCTTGTGTTTCTCTTCCTTGGCTGCTGCTCGTCGTTGCACGTGGTCCGCCTTCTTGGCTGTCCACTTTTTGACGAGGGGGTCCATGTCTTGCATCGCCTTGACCATTGAGTTGTCGACAAGGGTCTCGACCCCGTGTTCACCGGCCTTCTGGAGGCACATCCAGAGTTGGTCCTAGGGAAAGTCAGTACAGGAGGACGGGCAAGAACCCTTGTAACGCACCAAGGCGACCCTCCATTCCTTTAACCACAGCTCCTGGTCCTCCTCCAGCTCTTCCTTGTTGTCCGGCTGAGTCTTCACCATATCGCAGATGAGGTTGTTGGCGAGCTTGAGTGATTTGCCCACTTCTGCCTTTGGATCATTGGCTGGGCGAGCGAGTGCGAGGATGTTGTCAAAGCCAGACATGTTTGGTGATGAGGTGCAGAGATGAGAGATGGGAGAGGATATGGATGTGGCACAGATGGTGGACTTGGGTCAGACGCGTCAACGTGCCACCATTGTTTTTGTTTCAAACTCCAACATGTCCACCATCATGTGACTGACTGGGGACAGTCAGTGGCTAAGTCCCCTGCGGATGTAGGAGCTTGGTGCTCCCTGCATTCATAAAGCCCCAATCTCCAGTTTTCCAGGTCGTAGCAAGATCATCCAGAGTCTCTCGTGTCCCTGTGTCCTCCCGAGCATATCCAGATCTCTTTAGTAAGTACCCGCATGTATCTGCATGTATCTGCACCTATCCACAGTTACCCACATGTGTCCACATCATTCTTCTCATTTCTTGCTTGGTCTTATCTCAGTGGCCACATTTAACCTTTTCTTTGCTTATTTCCAGTGTTCTTGGGCATCTCGGTTGCTGATGACATTAGGTTTTGATTTGTTGCCACCTCGTTACTTAGATTACCTTGTGATCCGCCCATAGGAACTCAGTCACAGGAGCCGATCCCCGACTATAAAATCTTGTTCTGGGTCTTAGAATACCATCTATCTTCTGTCTCGCATCTGAGGACTGATTCACTTCATTCCCGTTGTTTCACCTTTGTCCTCTTTGATCTTGTCGTTCCCCTTGTCCACCAAATAGTTACCCGCTTCTGGACCGGTTGCTGCTGACCACCAGACACTTGTATCCGCCACCGTATCCACGCCATCGATGTCTGGATCACCCTGTTTTGTCGCTGGACTCTGCCGGTTCTTTCTGTTAGGTGCCACATAGGTCTAGCTACCCCTTCTCTACCTTGTTTCCCACTCTGAACCCCTTGGGACGAGTCATACTTGCCCAACTCTTCTACCTAGGTAGAGACACCCCCTTTTCATTTATCTTTCTTTCAACGCATAGATGTTCCTGGCATGGAAGACATATGGAGTGTTACGCTGGTTGCGTAGTAACCTAGCAGCGCTCACTCGAAGTAGAGTGAAGTCTTATAGACAAAGCAATAAGGATGAATTCCTAGTAGAAACAGCTAGACTAGGGTCAAGGGTTCGATAGCGTCGGCTGAATCAAACAGTCTCACGTGTATGAGGATGTGTGGAAGTGATACTAGATTACTAGGCTTGGTAGGCGTAGAACTAGCTAGGGAACATGGGAGAAAGTACCTGACTATATATACTGGTAAGGCAAGGGGTGGGAACCTTCAGGGTTGAGGGTTCTGCTAGATGGGGTACGGGTGTCCGTGGCCAAAAGGAGACAAAAGGATCAAAGGAAGCAGATCATGGAAAATGGAATGGCGTGTCTGGAATTCTGTGTGGAAGTGATGGAAACGGAATTTGGTAGAAGTACAGGAATAGAAGAGTCCGGTGCAGTCTTGCTGTGGTTGCTGCGCATTGGAGGGTAAAGGGTTTCTAGGCGTCCTTCTTGGGTATCTTGGGTAACCTACACGCCAGGCGTGGCAGGGTGGGTGTGGAGGAGCTAGAGGTCTCCATGGGGTCATCATTGAGGACGGAAGTATCAGGAACGAGAGTGGGAGAGTCAGGGGTGGGAGGAAAAGAAAGGATGGGGCCATCCTCTCATGTGACTGTAACATGGAGCATGGCTAGCTCCAAGGAACCCTCTGCCCTATATGCTTCGGCAGATACCCTTAACCCTGAAACACGGGACTATTTCCAGTATGGAATATCTGTTGCATCAGTCGCTGGCACCGCAGGCGCAGGAACTATAGTTCCAATGGACATATCTGCTCCAGAAGAGCCGATCTGAGATCACCCTACTTTGGACCTGGTCCAGGAATATTTCAGAACATACACCCCACTCAAAACCGAGATCTCTGATGAGTCAACTGAGGAACCACCACAACCTCCTTTACCTCCACCTCTGGCCAAGGAACAAGGACATCCTACTTGATGGACCTCTAGGAAGGAAACAACTGCCGGGATACCAAACGACTTCTCTGGAAAACCTGATGAAGCTCGATGGTGGAGTAATACCATGTGAGCATACTACAAGATCAATGACAAAGTCTTTTCCCCACAGCAACAGGTGCTGATCTTCCTCAATAAGCTAAAGGATGCACGAGGAAGACTTTTTGCAGAACCAATGGTTGAGAAGGCCCTAGATGACAATGAAAGGAAATGACCTTCCCTCACCTCCATCATTCGCAACTTCCTCACAACGTTCTCCCCCCATGACATCATGGCTAATGCCCAAATGAAACTTAGAAAGCTTCAACAGAACTTGTGAGACAAGGAGAACGGTTTCTCTGACTATGCCACCAAGTTCCAACTTTTTGCCTTCAGGACAGGCATTACAGACCAAGTCACACTGATCGACCAGCTCAACAACAGGATGGACCCTGAACTGGTCACCATGATCATCACCATGGAACAACCCCTGACTACCCTTCATGACTAGATTGACAAGGCTAGTCAATTCCACGCACAGAAGTCCTGGCTGGACTTATACCGAAAAGCAAGAACGGTACAATCTTTACTCCCAGAACCACTGGAATACTCTGAAAAAGACCTGGATGCCATGGACATAGACATCCTTCGAACTTCTCACCTAAAATGGACCAAGGAACCTAAAAAGCTTCGCGTAGCAAAGGTGGCCACTTTCACCCCGACCATCCTCTCCGACACAAAAGCCCCCTCCATATGAATCCCAGTTGAGATAACCATCCCCAACGCATGAACCATTTCAGTCCAGGCTCTAGTAGACAGCGGAGCCTCAGGAAATCTCATCGACTTCACCATAGTGGCAAAATACCAATTCCCCAAGAAACATTTGGCAAAACTGCTTATCACCCAGATCGTTGATGGAACTGTCAACAAGAGTGGACTGGTATGCCATAAGGTCCACCTCACGGTCCACATCGGCGGAGTACAGGAAGAACGTGACTTCATGGTCATAACTGTGGAAAAGAGAAGATGATCCTAGGACTCCCCTGGCTTCGCACCAGAAACCCGGTCATTGACTGGACCTTGGGGAAGATCGACCTAACCCTGAAATCCTACAGACAAGATGATGAAGAAGCTGGCAAATAGTAATATCTTGTTCGCTACCTCGGAAAAGCGCCAGATTCCCTTATCACCAATGAACTTTGAGAAAAAGAATCCCTCTCCCCCCTGGAATGTGCGGTACGAATCCGAACCCGCAAAACCACATTATCCACAGAACTGGCCATGGTGGTCAAGAAAGATGAAGTAAAACTCCCACCACAATATGCAGAATTCGCGGGAGTCTTCGGAGAACCCAAAGAAGGAGAACTCCCTCCCCACTGACCATTTGACCATGCGATCGACCTTGATAAAGACTTCATCCCAAAGATCACCAAAGTCTATCCCCTTTAACCCTTTAGAGAAAAAAGTGTGTAAGGACTTCATTGTGGAGCACCTCAAATCAGGAAAGATCATACCATCCAAATTGTTACAGTCACACGAGAGGACGGCCCCATCCTTTCTTTTCCTCCCGTCCCCGGCTCCCCAACCCTCGTCCCCGACATCTCTCTCCTTGATGATGACCCCATGGAGACCTCTAGCCCCTCCACTCCCATTCCGCCACGCCTGGCACGCAAGGCACACAAGACACCCAGGAAGGACGCCTAGCAACCCTATGACCTTCCGCACGGAACACCGCAACCACAGCAG
>JBBPLT010000167.1:0-19943 GCA_038089955.1 Strobilomyces dryophilus
AGGTCAGTTTGAATCTATGGTGATTAACGATTCATACTAACGACCTTTACCTCGTTGTGCAGAAGGGTTTGGTCAACATCCAGTGCCTTCCTATCGCTGCCAACGTTGCTTGAGTTCGATACCCTTACTACCATTGTCCTCTTCTGGGTTGTTAGGCTACTTGTCAGTCATGCGTACCAATCCCGTGACCTTTAATACCTACATTTGAGCAAGCAATGGTCATTTGCATTTCCAGCACACCGTGTCCACAAAAGTAGAGTGCAGGCATTCTGCGCCGTGATTGAGTTATTTTGCCTTCAGCTAGCGAGGAAAATGTTCATTACCTCGAAGCGGTTCATGGAAGGGAAGGTCCCCCTGACTTACCACTTGTATCATTAGGTAAGGCGGGATACGCACTGATGATAGCATGGCTTCAACTGGCTTGATCGGCGGGCCGTTCGTTGGGTAGTCACGCGTGTCCTGATTGCGCTCCCCTGCGTCATATCAATTTAATGCAGTCGTCCCTCGAGCTGTATAGTGTACTCGAGCAGTGCAGCCGAATGCTAGATACGACAGAGTATTCTACTTACTGTTTTTTTTGGCTCGCATTCATTCTGCCTGCGTACCTGTCAAATTAGTGCCAATTTGATCGTCAAGGTGTTTGCCGCCACGCACGGCCTTTCCGAGTTTGTAGTTCACATCACATTATCTCACCTTCCATCTGGCCAGCCAGCGGAGCGGTTGCCCGTTTGAAAGACGATTTTAGATCGTTGGTCCCAATGCTGTCCTGGACTCGGACGCCTACGGGATGACTCACTGCCATTTCAGCTCCCAGTTTGGCGTCACCGCCACAGAGGCTGTTCTCAGCTGAGCTGAAGCAGTTCCTCCGCGCTTGCTGTGCTTTTTTCTTTTCAGAAATTCACCACGAATCGTCATACTTATATTGCCCCCAATCGACGTATAAGAGGGCGGCGTGGGGCCGGTGAGGACCCATCGTTCGAACCTACATTCCCGCCGTCGCGAACAAGCACTCCATTTACCCGCGTTCTTCTCGGTGATACCTTCCGTCTCACGAGATGTTCATCCCTCAATCTGAACGCATCCCCACCTCGTTCGATGTCACTTCCATCGTGCCTCTTCCACTCGACAAGCCTCCTCGTGTTTCGCTCGACATATCGGGTGTAGCAGGGCTGGTGGGCGGACCTGACGCTTTGTCTGCCATGGCTGCAGTCCACGTTTATGGAAACAGGCGTTTACTGGGTTGGTACAACACTCCGGGCTCGTTCCAGCTCGCCAAGCAATTCAGATGGCTTGCCAAAGCTACTTCCTCCAAGGGTGTTCACGTCGATCCGTTCACGTTATGTGATTCGGAATCAAGCCACTGCAAGGGACCTACGTTCCGGGCGGCCCAGTCGGGGACGGCCATCGAGGAGACAAGCGAGATGGCTGCGCTTTTCGCCGAAGAATGTGCCGCCTGGGACTCGGAGGGAAAAGTAGTACCGGGGAGGAGGACGCAGCCTGTCGGGATCACTGTCGCCGATCTCGGTCGGGCCCCTGCCTCCGAGATCATGCCCGCGCGGAGGAGTGCCTCGACGCTCTTCTTTGCCAGCGCACCTATCACGACGAGCGTCGGCACATGTGCGCTCTGCGTGGTTTGCCGGGATTGGTACGCGTCGGGGTTGATCCTCGCCGGCATCGTCGCAAGTGGTGTATCATCCCTCGCTCTCGGCTCGGCAAACCTTATCTTCACCCATCCCGAGCCTGCCACAGGTTCGCCCGCCGGGGATGGCATCCTCGGTTCCGGAAAGGACATGGTCTTGTTGAAAGGCACAGAGAGTGCCGTGAACGCGATCACGCGCGGGCGGTTCGCGCTTAGTTTCACGAGCAAAGGACATTCGTATCTTCTCTGGTGGTGTTCCGTCCTCTTCTTCGTCCAAGCTGTCGCCCAGCTCCTCCTCGTACCGCAAGCTTCGCTTTTCGGCCAGCTCATGTTCCTCGCGTCGCTCGCCGTCTCCGCACTGTACAATGCGTGGCTTTCCTCGATGGACAAGGAGAAGGTTCATCGGAAGCTGCTGTTCGAGCAGGTGTTAGAGAACCCTAGAATGACCAAGTACACGCTGGGCACGCGCACCGCCGCGGTCGTGTTCGCGCTCTTGGTTCTGCAGCCCCAGGACCCGTCGAAACTTCTCGACGAACTCCTCCCCAATGATACCAAGGTGTGGACGCATTGGAAGGCAACGATCTCGGAGGAGTTGCACCATGCCAGCGACGGATCGTTCTTGCAGCAAAGTAGACTCCAGCACATGGACGGATTCACTCAACAGGAGCAAGAGCTATTAGCGCTACTTTACGGTGATGCCCGGGCCGCGTACGATGGCTACAGGGACTATGTCGCAGTTGATTCGTCGTGATTTCTTGAACCAACCTTTCTCCACTTCCTTCCGTCTTAACAAATTTCCATGTCGCGATTTATCTCCTTATGCCGGGTCTGCAGACGGACAGCATATATCCAGTGTGTTAGTGATATTATTAGTGTAGCGTTGTTCGGTGTCCGAATACAATGTCCGAGTCTTCGATTGCCTACCGTTCCTCTGTTCAACTAAGTGGGAAATGAAGCCAAGCTACCGCCACAGAATGTAAATCGAGTGCATTGCATACTTTGTCACTCTAGATTGGGTAAATACATTTAAGTCGAATTACTTTGAGGATATCTATGATTCATATTCTAATGGTTGACTGCGTCGTGTGACGGCACGTTCACTTCAGTCCTTGCGCGCACGCTTCTTCGAAGTACCGTTCTGCATCTCAACGTCTGCGTCGGCCGCAGAGAAATAGTCGAGGGACGCCTTGGGATCGGCCTTGATTGTCTTGCCACCTTCAGTCCAGCCTGCTGGGCAAACCTCCCCATGCTTATCCTGCAATACCAGGTCACGACCGAATACACGCACGAAAATCACGATACGAACTGTGAACTGGAACGCTTGCAGCAGACGGATAGTCTCGTCGACCGATCGACCGACGGGCAAGTCGTTGATCGTGATTTGCCTGTCGAACCGCGCGGTGAGCCGCTCCGTACTTTGGACGGAAAATGACAAACGACTTTTGTTGCGTACCTCACAATGCCCTTAGGGTCAATGATGAAGAGGCCGCGGAGAGAGATGCCCTGTTCCTCGATGAGGACGTCGTAGTCGCGCGAGATTTGCATGTTCCTGTCGGCCACCAGAGGGAGGCGCAGGTCGGGCCCGAGACCGCCCATCTTCCTCGCCTGTTGAGCCCAAGCAAAGTGCGAGTACTGGGAATCCGTCGAGACCCCTGTGCGAGCGTGAGTAACCATCATTTGCGGCGTTGGAGATGTTACCGACCGAGGACGACCGCGTCGAGCTCCTTGAACCGAGGCAGGGCGTCGTTGAACGCTAGAATCTCGGTGGGGCAGACGAACGTGAAGTCCCTGTGGGCGACAGCGTTCAATTCGACGCGGCGGTGAGGTATTCAGTCGGAAGGCTTACATCGGGTAAAAGAAGAGAACGACCCTATGAAAATCTCAACCAAGAATGCTGGTTCGAACTCGTTGGACGTACCATTGTCCAACGTAGTCCGCGAGGGAGATGTCCTTGAACATACCCTCGACGACGGCGGTCGCCTTGAACGCTGGAGCGGGACGTTGGACGCGAGCAACCATGACGACAAGAACCTTGTACAAAGAGGAAGAAGAAAAAAAGCCGATCGGCACGCGATTTATTTCGCGTTTCGACGCGTTATTGACGCTTGTTTGACTATTTATCTCCGTCGGGCTTTTGCTCGCCTTCATTTCTGTGAATATCATAGCGTATCCTCGTTCACAGAGTACCATATCCCTCACCGATACCTGTCGCGTGGTGTTTCAAAATAGCCATGGTCTAACATTTTCGTTGAGCACCGTCCTTCGTGCCATTGAACTCGGGTCACCGCAAGTGCGGATTCTTGATGCTAGATGCCTGCACATAGTGCGCCATGGCTATCGCTAGAGAATCCCTAGAGTGATGCTTGATTTTCACTGTTTTCAGAGACGAGGTTACACGCTTTTTTCGGTCAAACTCCTTCCACACACGGTTGTTTAGTCCAGATCGGTATGGGTTGGTCATCTCTTTCCCTCTCCACGCTCAAGGTGACACTGCGACGCGGCAGTTATCGTATAGTGTCCCCGCACGCCACCTGTCCCGCTATGGCGCAATCCCTGTAGCTTGTCGAGCTTTTCGACAAAGTCAGCTTGCTTTCAAGTCTGTGTGCTCGCTACGCTAATCGGAATGCAGGACTTCTGTCTGCAGTATGACTCTGGCTATCGATGTTGTGTTCAACTGCCACCCGGCGTGTCTGCAGCGAGCAACTCGGACACGTAAGCCGTCGCATTGATGGTTTTTCAAGTAACTAATATTTCCGAGGTTTCATTCTGCTGCCGGTAGCAATTGTTATGAGGTATGTGGCCCGTCGGCCACGTAAACTTGTGTTTCAACACTCAGACATTTGATTGCAGTAAATGTCAGGGCATTTCTTGCCGCGTGGCTGTGTGCGGGTGCGTGGTTTCATGCATCATGTGTTTCAGCTGAGGCTAAGCCAGAGTCCAGTGGGAGCTGACGGCGGTTTGGAGATAAACCAATGGCATATATGCCTGCATAATACTTTACCTCGCTTCTGACGGACAGTCGTGCGTTTGCATCGTGAATCTTGTGGCAGCTGTTTAATACTTAAGACTTTAATTAGTCCGCTGTCGCGCCTGCCTGTGCTTAGAGCTTAGGGTTCGAACGCTGGAAAAGCTACGACCTGGCACCTCGTCCTATTCTCTTTCCTCCCTCTGTCACCTACGTCGGCCTCACTGCGTTATCGCAGGTCATGTCCACCCATGTCCACGCTTGGCTTTGTCTGCTGGCACTGCCTGTGTGGCTGGTCGCAGCCCAGAGTGTCGTCTCCCAAGCATACATGCCAATGGCGGGGCCCTGCCCGCAAGGCTTCACTCTCGTTCGTATGGCAGGCTCACCCGGAAATCAGTCCCTCTCCTTCTCCGAAGTAGCATATGTCCAAGCCCGTCGATCGAAAGTCATCCCGCAGGCATGGAAGACATACCTAGCCAACGTCGAGGCCACCAAAACCACCCTTCCTTCATATGTGGCCAGCGTCCTAAACGGATCTAGCTCACAAACCCCAAATTTTGGAATTGCTATGAGCGGAGGGGGTTATCGGGCAGCGATATTTGGCGCAGGCATAGTGAATGCGTTCGACGGGAGGAACACTTCTTCCAACAGCGCTGGAACGGGAGGGCTACTTCAAGCGGCAACTTACCTTTCGGGACTGTCGGGCGGATCGTGGCTTTTGACGTCCCTTGCACAAGCCAACTTCCCGACAATGCAGGACCTCATCTTCGGATACCCTAGTTCCGCTGTCGCTGATGATTCGTGGGGCGGGTGGAACGCCAACTACAGCTTCTATGCGCCTAGTTCCAATCCCATAACTGACACGGCGTACCTCACTGATCTGATGCAGGAACTGGAGGGCAAATACAAGGCGGGGTTCCCCGTGACGTTTGCCGACTTTTGGGGACGTGCCCTGGCAAGGCATTTCGTTAACGGGTCATTCCCGTCCAACTTTTACAATGAATCGCATACCCACGGAGCGGGAATTCTATGGTCATCTGTGGCCGAAACGTGAGTACGAATGCAGAGGGAAAATCACAATGTGCTGACGCATAGACAACAGACCATCGTTTGCGTCACACATGATTCCATTTCCGATTGTTGTCACAGATCTTTCTGCACGGGGTCAAAACGCGTCGAACATCATACCTGAGAATTACATACCGATCTCGAACCCGATTTTTGAGTTCAACGTCTGTCAGTTTGACCGGTTCAGTCGGTAGATAAATCTGGAAGCTGACATGACACACAGTCGAGATGGGGTCGTTCGACCCCATGTTATCCGCGTTCGCACCAACAAAATATCTGGGAACTACGAATGACAGCGTCTGTATCACGAACTATGATCAGTCCTCACTAGTGACGGGGTCCTCTTCTGAGCTGTTTAATGAATACAACATCACTGTAAGTCCACCGTTTCAGTTTACCGAAAACTCACCGAGGAGGTTTAGAATACTTTAAATTCTGCCGTGGGAACTGAGTTTTCACTGCTGAACTCTCAACTGCCCGAGTCTGGCATCGAACTAGATGCTGCGTCGTGGCCCAATCCATTTTATGGTATCGCATCAAATTCATTCATATCGTCTGATCAGACGGTGCTCACACTTGTGGACGGTGGTGAAGATGGAGAAGTCATTCCGTTGCAACCATTACTCGTGAAAGCTCGTGGACTGGACACTCTGTTGGCAATCGATGCAGTGAGTGACATGCCATCTCGCCATCGCCAGGTCTTCGCATCGTACAGAACTCCGATGTCAACGACTTCGCCGATGGAAGCTCGTTGATCGTGAGTGGTCTCTTTCCTGTATACGACAACGCTGGTAATTGGTCCCTAGGCTACACAAAATCGGACAACGTTGCTTTCGTCCGCGTATTCGTTCCCTCCGGTGCCGACCTCCCTTGAGGAGTTCACCGCACAAAATCTCAGCACGAGGCCGACCTTTTTTGGATGTAACACGACGAGCGCGCCACTCCTGATATACCTCGCCAACGGGGGACCTCCGCGTGACGGTCAAGCGGCGGTCACCAACACGAGCACCACCCAAGCCTCGTACGACGGGTCGCAGATTCAAGCGATGGTCGACCAGACGTTCATCCTCGCCACGCAGGGCTACCCTGCGAACGCGAGCGCGACGACGGACCCGGAATGGCCGGCTTGTCTGGCGTGTGCCATCGTCGACCGGGCACGGCAGAGGGCGGGCGAGATGCGGAGCGGGGTGTGCGAGAGCTGTTTCGCGCGGTATTGTTGGTCTGACAGCACGCTTACGAAGAGCTCGAGCACATAGCGGTCCATCAGTGGTCTGCCCGTGGGGTTGCTTTTCGGTTTAGCCGTGGTTGTTTGGGCATCGGCGTGACATGGTGCGGGCCAAATAAGGGCTGACATGATCTTGTGAATCTCCCCTGTGAACCAGGTACCAGCTGGAACGCATTCGGGGATCGTTTGTTGCAATCCTGTCGGCGAGCAAGAGGGAGACCATCCCGACAAAAGGACGTTGGATCTTTGATGTTCCTCGAAAATCTTGTCACAGTAGGGCTGATTACAGAATTATATTACAGTACATCAACTTCGTCACCAATCCATCTCGTGTTTTAGTCCACGACGATGAGCCCCTCGAAGCTCTCCTTCCTAACGCTTTCTTCATCAGCTCTTCCGGCTTTTTGTAAGGCGACCTCTCAGCCCGAGGTTGGCAATTTTCATCGAGGACTTCCCAATCTCCATCCTCCTCGACGTCCATGAAGAGCTTGAGTAACGCCGGAGTGTACCCGCTCAGTAGCGCAACCCCCTCCCTTCCGCCCCTTGACAGAGCGGTTCCAGTCCAACCTGCATGGCCTTTGCACCAACTTGAACCCGATGTGTTTAAGCTGCCGTTGGCAGCGGCGGATGGTTGATTGCGAGGGGAAGGATCGGCTTGAGAAATATTGCGTTGAGATTGGTGTTCATCCCCCAGCGTGCATGGCTCATGTCCTCGATCGTAGCACCGAGATGACGTTCGCTGGACGAACCTACGGTGACAAACCGCGGAGACTCGGAGAAGGTGATGAACGAATCGTCGAACGGAGGCCTCGCCAGCCGCGCCACCAACAGCGACAGGGAGATGGCGGGCCAGATAGGTGAGACGTCGAATGGTGGTTTGCTTCTTTTCGAAGTATCGCTGATGGATCCCATCGAACCGGACACGTCGCAGACCGCGATACAGTTGTCCAGCTGACCCGACTCCCGAAGGCGGGCTACGAGCGTGACCCACTGTGCGTCCACGACTCTTATCCGAGCTTCTGCGAGTCCATACTTTCGGTCACGCAGAATGTCGGCTACTCTGCCAACTAGTCCTTGCTGACAAAGCTGGACGGCCTCCATGACGAGAACGTGGGGAAGGAGCGGCGCACCGCTGATCTGCTTTTTGCCTGGCTCGACGTCCCGTAGGTAGTTCAGGAATCCTTCTTTGTCCCGGGCAAAAATTTTATCCTTGCTCTTGTTCATGCAAACGGAAGAAACGCGGGAGTAGACGACATCGGACCAGCGATTCGACGACATCAGAGGTTCCGGGACGCAAATGTAACGCCTGCCATGAACATGGATGTGCATCTGGTAGAAATACCGAAGCAGGTGCATGTGGATGCCGGCAAGCTCGCTGCAACAGATAAACTGGATTTCGCGTGTTGGTGGAAAAGACACTTGTGCACCATATAGAAGCAGACAAATGGCAGAAGAGATGTTCGTGACGCGATCATTAGATGCATCGGGTATCGGTGCCCACTTGGAAGCGAGAGTAAGGGAATGCATAAGCGCATTCACTCATCCTCTACATCAGGGGGTAAGCCGGCGATCTTGTCTATGATACCCGACTCCTTGCCCAGCTGAGACGCAAACAACCTGGCAACAGCCACATACAGGGCGCGGTACCGGTTGTCGACCAACTTCTTTGTGAGAGGGCAGCGGCGCGCCCGTTCGATGCGCTGAGTGGGACCACTCCTCTTGCTCGTTGTTCTTGAATTGAAGCCGAGACTTGCCATCACAGTAGTTGTGCAAGAAATTGGAGCGCGGATCGAGAGGTATCCTTGGTCTCAGTTCGTCGAGAGTAGCCAAAGCCAATGTATCAAGCAAATCCTTCCAATACCCGTGCGATGCGCCTCCCTCTTCTTCTTTTCCTCTGTTTCCTTGTTAGACGCTAGACACGCGGTGTCGACTGGGCAGTGGCGATTTGTGATCGCCGTGCGGGGATGACGTTCGAAAACCCAACCAAACGCTCTGGAGAGACAAGTTAGTCCGCAGCCACGGAAAGAAGGAAGCGACATACCGATGGAAAAGCTCTTTTTCTCCTTTCCTGTCGTGAATGCTCCTCGTACTCCAGATAATGCGCAGGGTCAGGTTCGGGTCCTCTGCCCAGGCGTTCTCAAGAAACTGATCGACTTTCTCCCCGGAGATTCCGGTTCGAAGACCCAGGTAAGCGTCGAGGGTGGCCGCGAGGGTGGAGCTGAATTTGGTGGGAGGAAGACGTCGAGGAAATCGGGGTCGAAGAGTTCAGGAATAGGAGGAAGCGTTACGACCTGAGAGGTCGATCTCGCATCCAGGCTCTGGGTCGTCGATATGCCAGATGATTCCAATTCGTCTTGAAAGTTCTGGACGTTGGTGGCTCTTATCACCCTCTGCGTCATGACTGTAAATGGCTCATTCCGAGTCATATTTGTTTACTAGGACCCACCTCGTAGCCGTATTTCGCACTCTATGCCATCATGAGTCAAGACTTGTATGACTCCAATTTCAAGTTGACTGCGTACGACCTAGTAGGCTCGATAAAATGACCTTCGGTCTTCTGGTGAATGGTGGTTCAAGTTGTGGGCATTCTGTGACAGTGGTTGAACATGGCGGCGGCGTCCGGCATGTGGCGGAGATTCAAGAGAGGCTGGCGCTTCTCTGCAAATTTACTGTAAGGCGTGGCAAGCGCATACGACACGTTGCATGGACACGCCGTACCGGTAAGCACTGTGACTTGACTGTCGCCCACTCTCTTTTTGCAGCCTGGACCCTGGCCGCACCACTGAACCATCAGGTGCGTTAGATGAAATCGATGATCTTAGAATTATTACCCCCTATGGGAGCCATCTGCCGGCCGGGCGAAAACCAGTTAGTTTTACATCAAATGGAAACAAGCCAGGTGGCGGGTGCGTGTACACTAGTAGTATATGTGGTGAGAGTGCTATTAATAGTAATTACAGTTTCCGCCGGTTCTTACAGATCTGACGCAGAGTCTTAATGGACTGTCCGTTGCAGCAAGATTGATGTGCAGGATCTGTGTACTGGCATGCAGATCACGTCCAGGAGGTCACTTATTTGACTTGGTTCCCGCAAGTTGAGCTATATCTCGTGAGCTCTTAAGCGCTAACATGATGCTTGGCGCGTGACATCCACCCGCCTCACGCCTACAGGGTCGAACATTCTTTCTCATCATGCGTGGTTTTTATTTCACTTCTCTGCCAGTACCAGGCGCCGTCCGCATGTCCGCATACAAAAGGACGGACGAGGGGGATTGTGCCTCTTACTTTCTCCACTTTCATCTCTCGACTTGTGCCATCATTTTTGCCGATCATGGAGATTATTGTCGCCAATTGGCTATGTCTGCTATCATTCCCTGTGTGGCTGGTTGCAGCGCAAGGTGTTGCTTCGCAGGCGTACACGCCGGTGGCGGGACCGTGTCCGCAAAACTTCACCCTCGTTCGCTTGGCAGGCCCGCCTGGAGGTCAATCCATCTCCACCTCCGAAGCCGCATATATTCAAGCTCGCCGATCACAAGTCATTCCGCAGGCATGGGAAACTTATCTTGCCAACGTCGAGGCTACCAATGTCGCTTTACCTTCGTATGTGTCAAGCATCTTGAACAGATCCAGCACAGAGACCCCGAACCTCGGAATCGCCATGAGCGGAGGGGGCTACCGTGCTGCGCTTTTCGGCGCAGGCGTGCTAAATGCGTTGGATGGGAGAAATGCATCGTCAAACGGTGCCGGCTTGGGTGGATTACTTCAAACGGCATCATACATTACCGGATTGTCTGGGGGTTCTTGGTTGTTGGCGTCCCTCACCCAAGCCAATTTTCCGACAATACAGCAACTCGTCTTTGGATACCCTAACTCTGCAGTGTCTAATGACTCGTGGGGCGGGTGGAACACCGAGTACAGCATATCTGTGCCCAGCGACAATCCCATCACCGATTATGACTATTACACTTATCTGGTCCAAGAATTTGCGGGAAAATACAACGCCGGTTATCCCGTGACGTTTACGGATTTTTGGGGTCGTGCATTGGCGAGACATTTCGTCAATGGCACATTCTCGTCCAATCTCATCGATGAATCCTACACTCACGGTGCCGGAATTCTGTGGTCCTCTGTCGCAAAGACGTGAGTACAAGTGGATAGATGAAACGACACTGGACTGATACGTAGATTTTAGTGCGCCGTTCACATCACACGCAATACCTTTTCCAATCATCGTAACCGACCTCTCTGCGCCAGGTGAAAACACGTCGGACGCTCTTCCTGGGGAATTCGTGCCGCTTTCCAACCCTTTATTCGAGTTCAACGTTTGTCAGTACAACCGGTGTTTTCAGGATTCACGCTGACGAGGTAGATAGTTGAGATGGGTTCGTTTGACCCGATGTTATCCGCGTTCGCGCCAACACAGTACCTGGGCACGACTAATAATTCGATCTGCGTTACAAACTATGATCAGTTGACCCTAGTGGCCGCATCTTCGTCAGGGCTGTTCAACACTCAAAACTTCAGTGTACGTTCACTAATTCATATCATCGTGCCCGTACTGACGAACCCTGGAGTCGACTTATGGCGCTGAGATTTCATTGATAAATAGCTACCTTCCTGAGCAAGGCATCGAGCTCCTTGCTTCGGCGTGGCCGAATCCATTCTACGGCGTTGCACCGACGACTTTCGTGTCATCCAACGAGACAATTCTGAGGCTCGTGGACGGCGGCGAGGACGGAGAGAATATACCGCTACAACCTCTGCTTGTGAAGGCGCGCGGACTGGATACCATTTTGGCGATCGATAGCGTAAGGGTGCTCCACGTGTTGTTGCTGTTCCTCGTTTAACGCCCCATAGACTGCCAATGCCACCTATTTCACCGACGGGAGCGCACTGATCGTGAGTCTGTTTTACGGTGTTAATATTGGCATTGACTACTCACCAGGCTGCACAAGATCGGGTCGCGCAGTTTCCCTCCGCGTACTCGTTTCCTCCTGTCCCAACGTCCATCGAGGAATTCGTTGGACAGAACCTATGTACAAGCCCGACGTTCTTTGGTTGCAACACGAATGCGAACGAATCCACACCTCTCCTGATATATCTTGCCAACGGCGGTCCTCCTCACAACGGCAAAGCGTCTGTCACCAACAAGCCTACCCTTAAACTGGCATATACTCCCTCGGAGGTCCAGGCGATGCTTGACCAGGTCTTCATCATAGCTACGCAAGGTTACCCCCCGAACTCGAGTATGACAACTGACCCCGAATGGCCCGCTTGCCTTGCTTGCGCAGTCGTCGACCGCGCGCGAGAGAGAGCAGGAGAGACAAGGACTGGGGTATGCGAAAGTTGTTTCGCTCGATATTGTTGGTCGGGGAGTACGTTCAGTGTCGCTGTCAGTTCGGGCAGGACGGAGACTATTCATGGCCCGCGCGCACGGTGGCTCTTGATTTTCGTCGTGGCGATTGGCATTTGGACGCTAGTTTGATTTTTTTTCACTGGCGTAACCTGAAGAGCCGTGCAGTTCGCCATTTGTCAATGGTTGGACGTACAGGTATCATGCATTCATGATTGAGGAACTGGATGTCATTTCACTGTATGCAGACAACTTTGTAGGTAGGTAGCTTAATAGCAAAGTAGTAGTCTTTCCCTCTTGATATCCGAGAGGTGGCACTGTTTGTCTCACTATTATACTGTACTGTCGTGCCAACTGCGTGCATCAGATCTGCGGGTTCTTCGGAAGATGCTGGTCCCAAATTCGTTGGCGCAAGTCACTGATGGTTAGCTCGCAACTGGCGGTCGGTGTTGGTTGGAAAGGTACCCGATAATCATAATGACTGCCCCGTTTTGCAAGAGCATCATCAGTCGCCCGTTTCTCAGACGGCCTGATCAATTAATCAACTGCCACCCTCGGCTGCGACGAAGATTCGACTCACCTTCAACTTTCAAGGAACCCGATTCTGTTGATGCAGTTGAGCAATGGTATGGTACCGAAGAACAACGAGCAGAACTTGTCCGTTGCTTCGCACTAGTCCCTGTAGACGCGCTGGGCGGAGGCTGGCCCGAGCGAATTTCGAGATGGATCTTCAGTGTCTCTGGTCGAGCAGAAGTTCATGCTGAGCCTGGACCTCCCAGCGCCCACCTCAGACGAGTCTCCCGCATCCTGGGCTTCAACCAACGATATATCATCCGAGGTAGCTATTTTTATTAGTAAGGGACTATCACCTTCACAGTGCGGGTACTCTGTCTCTGCCATGAAGAATTTGCTTGCCTGGGAAATACTTGTTCCACATGATTCTGCGCCAAGCGGTCCGGTGGCTTTACGACCGCAGTGATCATTAACGCCAGCGCGTCCTGTGAGAGATTGCGAGTCCATTATCGACTGCAAAACAGGTTCAGGTTGGAGAATCCTGCTTACTTTGCGGCACTGCTTGGATCGGCGCGAACTATCTGTGGAGTTGGACACGGTTGACCGTCGAAGTCGTGCTTCAATATTAATCTGGCTGACGGTAACCAGAGAAGCGTGGGAAATTTCAAACATGACTGCACTTTCTCCTACCCCGGGACACGCGTACAACTAGACATCCCATTAAAACAATCACGCTATGGTTCCTGTTGTATAGTATTCTATACAATGGCAGCTAGAGCGAGATCGTGCAGTGAGCATTAGGAACGCATTGGCTGACCCCGGCTATGTACTTGGCAATACTCTTTTTCACGTTGGTCACGATCGGCAACTGCGCCATCAAATATAACATCTTTCGCACAGAGTGCGTCGTGCAAGTTCGTTTGGAGGCTGTCTGTGGAAAGTGTGCTGCTCATGCGAACAGGCGCTCATATTTGGTGTTGCTACAGCCTGTCACCGACCCACTACACGGCTCGCCGCCTGACGGCCTGTTGGACCGGCTGCCCCATGCTACACCCGAACGACATCGCTGATATCTTTGGTTGTGTCCCTAGTGTGCCTCGATGCTAGGTACGCAACAAGGTACCCGCCGGCAGTTCAGTGTCAGGACACCTGCTGAGTGTAGCAGTTATTTTCGTGCTCGACCCACATTTGTCCGTACCGACCAGGTGACTATAAATCGATGCAGATAGTGGGAACAAGCAGCGATCGTCCTCCCTGTCGTCGTCTCCTCTTTGGCAAAGTGATGCTGCAGAACTTCCCGATCAACGCCACCCTCTGCAGTTGCTACTGGCGTGGCAGGTCGCCTCAGTAGAATAAACGCCCAAGGCAGACGCTTGTCCCGAGGGTTTGCATAGCAGGTGCACCTGGCAACCAATACTCGCGAACGGGTCCAGCTCTGAGATCTCAACTTTTGGGTTGCCACGAGCTGTGGCGGACGATGGGGAAAGGTGGTCGGGTAGGGTTGGAACGATTTGCTGACGAAGCCGTCGGTCAGTGATGTAGACAATCCCGTGCTCCGGCGCTCGCATTTCCGCGATGGGTGCACGATTCGTCAAAAGGAAAGAAGTTGGATGAAACGTGCTCTCGCCGACGCGCGCGACCAGTAGTCGGCGAACGTCGAACCTGCACCGTACTCGTCCTCGAGCTCCTCGGCATCAGTGAGTGGGTTGTCGCTCGGCGCGTACTAAACTGCGGATCGTTCTCGGTGAACCCGTGGCAGTCAAAGACGAGGTGCTGCCGCTTGGAGCAACCCGCCCGCGCAGACAGTCCAACGCGTTCAGCACGCCCGCGCCGAAGATTGCAGCCGGTACATTGCCTCTCTGCCGGGTCAGAATCCATCGGCGGAGCTCTCTTTATGACGACGTTCCGATCTCGCACCGGTTCCGTCATTGAATTCCCGTATAGCTGGTCCGATTCCTTTGTGGGTTTCGATACTGACTCGACGTAGACGAGATGAAGTCTTTCGATCCCTTGTTGGCGGCGTTCGCGCCGATAAAGTACCTCGGCACGACGAACAACTTTGGCGTCCGCGTCGCCAACTATGATCGTATAGGGCCTGGGTCGTCGTGCTAGTTGAAGTCAACTTCACCGTAGGTCTACCGTTCTGGAGCGCCTGAGTATATGCACTCACTGAGCGACGTCAGAGCTCTCTGCCCTCTGATTTCCAAGGCGCCATTTCCTTGGTAGAATCGCTCCTACCCGAGTCCGGCATCGAACTTGATGCGGCGTCGCGGCCGAGTCTCACTGCCGGCCGAGCACTTTCTTGACATCCAACCAGACGGATCTGACGCTCTTCACGGACGCTGGTGGAGCCTATAGAGAGAACATCCCGCTACAGCCCTTGCTCGTGAACGTGGCCTAGATACCATCTTGGGTGATCGACGCCGGTTTGTGTGCTACCCTGGTGACATAGTTCGAACGTCGCCGACGGAAGCGCAATGATCATAAGTGTTTCAAACATGGCCGATCGTTCGCGTTGACCCATTTTCAGGTCGCGCAAGCTCAAGTCAACTTGCTCCCGTCGGCGTACGTGCTCCCTCGCGCGCCCACGTCCCCTTCAGAATTCGCCGCGCAGAACCTCGTCGCGACGATTTCTTTGGATGCAACACGACTAGCGAAGACAGGCCTCTGGTAACATATCGCGCCAACGGCAGTCCTTCCCGCAACGACGAAACAGCTGTGACCAACAGGAAAAGTCTCCTACAGCGCTCCGGAAGTCCCGTTAAAGTTCGATCGGATCTTCATCATATCCACGCAGGGCAACCCCGCGAACGTGAGCACGACGACAGACACAGAATGGCCCGCTTGCCTCGTGTGACAGCGGGCGCGAGGGGCAATCCAAAGCGAGACAAGAAGCGGGGTGTGCGAGAGTTGTTTCGCGCGCTGCTGTTGGTCTTAGGCGAGCACAGAACGTGCAAGTCGGACTTCTGTCTACGGCCGTGGCGGTCGGCACTTTGGCGTGAACCCGATCTGATGCTGGCATCAGTGCAAAGGCTATTTCATCATTTCCCGAGGAGACGGAATGTGCGCTGTCAGTGCTGTTACATATCTGAGAGGTCGGGTGGCGTGTCGACGAGATTTTGTGAGTGCATAGTTGGAACGACGTGCACTACGCCACTGTGACCAATCGATACGATCCGACGACCTGTTTACTTAGAAAAGGAAGCCAGATGACATCGTGCGGACGAGCTCACACGAGGCAAAAGGCGGGAGATAAAGGGCGAGTGTAGGGGTACCGGGGAGATGAGTTGCGGTGATATGATCTCAGGTTCCGCAATATTGATCTTATCCGCAAAAGACGTGAAGCGAGGCAGACGTGCGATCGGTGTAATGGCGTTGGACCGAGGATTGCCATAGGCGTACCGAGTTGACCAAGGCGGAGGGCAACGATATGCCATGTTTGATACGACTGCTTGATCAAGGTGGCGAACAGCGCTGAGAGGCGTGGAGGATGCCTCGAGGCCCGACGGGGTGTAATGGATCGGCCGAGGGCACTGAATCGTACGTTTCAAGCTCAGCCGCGCCGAGGATTCCCGATCAATTGAGTAGCGATCACGTGACGAGCAGCAAATTCGTCCGCGAAACTTTGCCGATCGTGCAACTGGCCCATCCGGCTTTCGCTACATCCATTTATCGTCTCTGCCTGCGGCGTCCGCCACACCCTCGATTTCATGGTCGCCGTCGCGGGCGTCTCTCTTCTTACTGGGACGTTGGCCTGCCTTCCCAGAGCTTTATTGCTTGCAATCTCACGACTCGTGGGTCATGATCTGGAGTCGCAGTTCCCTTGTGCCGGTCCTGTTTCCAAAGGAACACTCGTCCCTTTCTGAAAATCGATCAAGGAACCCGGTGCCTTGCTTGAAGGGCGGACGCCGCCTTTTTTTGGCTGCTGTTGGACAGGTCAGCATTCCTGTGGTGATTTGACGTCCTCCGTTCTGATTTACCCTGAACGAATTCTGTGCGAATATAGACAATCCAGGAATGCAAGCCTTCGTGGTCCCTCAACGGCGCCATGTGGATGCGCGGAAGACAAACCGTGTGCCTTTTCTGTGCAGAACGGAGGTCAGACGGACCCTGTATGCGCCTCGTACGTTAGGGCCAGCCCCGCCGACTTCGACGATAGGTCTCTTCGGCTCCTTTGCAGCATGCTGGCATCTCATAAAGGGCGGTCTGGAGCGGCGTCCAGCGAAATGCCCTCTGCACCGTCCGCAGTCGGTACGCTGGGCGATAAAGTCACCCGATGTCACGACTCGGTCGGGGACGTATGTCTTTGGGATTAGCAACACCCAGATCGGGAAGGACCAGCAAAGTGCCCGTGACTGTTGTTATGATATGTTTTCGTCACACCTCCGAGGAGATGCGTATAAAAGTCGGCCCACTCCCTCCCTTCTCTTCACCGGCGGCTGCCCCCTTCTTTCCTCAGACGTCCCCCTCTCCCTCGTCTCCTGCACCGTCGCAGGTAACCCAGACCTCCTCCGTTCTTGGAACCCCATCGCTATGGACCCGGCAAGATCGCTCCCCGCACTCTCCTTGCATTGGATACCCGACAACATCGTCCCCCTTCTCGTTTTGCTCGTCGTGCTCTACGCATTTGCGCGCGCGATATACCAACTCTTTTTCTCTCCCTTGAGCGCGATCCCTGGCCCCTGGTACGCAGCCGTGTCCGATCTCTGGATGACCACGCACGTCCTTCGCCTCCAACAATGCAAGAACAATCACCGACTCTTTGAGGAATACGGCCCAGTTGTGCGTGTCGGTCCCAACAAGGTGATATTCAAGGACATCACGTCGATGCGAAGCGTCTACTCCATCCACAAGTTCGACAAGAGCAAGTTCTACAAGAGTCTCCTCACGTGCGTCGCTTTCGATCGTCTTTACCCCTCGCTCCACCTGACCCGTCCCCTTAACAGGAACGAGAACAACCATGCGTATGTCCGACTCACCTTAATTCACCGCGTACATGGACTTATTTGATTGCAGAATGACCACCCTCGATCACATCGGGCATACGGTGCGACGCAAGGGGTATGCACAGCACTATACTCCGGCGAACTTGGCTCTCTTCCAGGTCGAAGCGCACGAACATGTCTTGGAATTAGTCAACGTAGGTGGTAATCGATTCACTGTTCCCGTGTCTCATTGTGATGTAGGCACTGGAGCACGTCGGGGGTAAACATCCCATGGACTGTCTTGCGTTGTTCCGCCACTTCATGGTTGATGTCATTATTTCTTCGTCTCACGGCTATCGGCAAGGCGCGCTTAGCAGGTGGATTCTCGGCGGGATGGATCCGATTGCGACTGCGATATCTGACTTCCCAAAGAGGGGCATTGTCGTAGGTCTGGTTCAAGCGAACCGTGGTATACGCTGACCGGTTCCCCAGCGAAGTACTATGCCAGCTGGTTTATGGAACCTAGTCTGCCGCGTCCCAAACCGGCGGTGGCGCCAGATTTGCGACTCGGATAAAATCATCGGCGAGGTTTGTGTCTGGTCGATTCTTTGCCTCAAGCTCTGATTCACACAACTATTTAGTTTGTCGGCGCCCGCGTGTACGAGATGCGCTCCAAACAGGGCATGGAAGGAACTCATGATTCAGAGAGAACTCCTCTACTTCAGCGCCTCCTCGAACACAAGTATTCGCCTGGGCAACCGATGCCGGATCACGATATCATTTCCGAAATGATGGGGCATATGTACGTTTTCTTCGAGTCTTGGCTCCGCTCGCTACGGAATCTCTAATTGTCGATGGAAGGATTGCGGGTTCTGATACCACCTCCAATTCCCTGTCATACTTTTTGTGGGAATTGACTCGCAGGCAGGACATTATGAGCAAGTTGCAAGCAGAACTTGACCACGCTATGCCTGATTGCCGCGTTCTGCCGGACTTGGCAGTCCTTCAGAAGCTTCCGTACTTGAACGCGTTTATTAAAGAAGGTGATTCTTCTGTCGCTATGACTAACGCTGGGAACTCAATTTGCGTAGGTCTCCGGGTGTATACTGCAGTGCCCAGTGACCTCGAGCGTGTTGTCCCCTCGTCGATTTCCAAGAACGGCTCTTTAGATGAATCATTCGACTTGATGGGCTATGCCTTGCCTCCAGGAACAGTGGTCGCTACGCAAAGCTGGTCGATGCATCGTGATCCCGCTGTTTTTCCCTCCCCAGATAGTTTCATCCCCGAACGATGGCTCCAGGGACCAGACGCCACAACGAAGATGGCGCAGTACCTTATGCCATTCGGAACAGGAAGTCGCCACTGTGGAGGGATGAATCTGGCTTACATGATGCTGAGAATGACGGTCGCCGCCTTGGTCAGGAACTTCAACGTCGTTGCGCCCCCGGAAACCAACGAGAGAAGCATGGAGATCAAGGATGCCTTCGTAAGTTTGCTTGCTTAGATGGCGGACATGTATTCAGAAAACTCCAGGTCATTTTCCCCGCCGCCATGGAGTGCAAACTCTCCTTTCATTCCCGATAGCGTCCGCGCTCCACCCACTCTACTCCTACGCCTTCCAGGAACATCTTATATCGTCTTCCCTTCTCTCTTCTGCCACAGGAATATTAAACACATTATAATCGATTAATTGTTCGTGGGCGTTCAATCTCCCCGGGCCCACTTTCTGCATCATTGTTTTATTATTGATAGGTTTTTGCGACGACGCCGTCGGGATACCCTCTTGGCAGGACCAATCTTGTAACCGTATTCCAACTAGATGTAGAGTCTGTCCTTCACGTGTAACCTGCCGATAACAGAAGTCTTCCACGCGAGCGAGTCCAACTGCTTCCCGGCGTTGTGCCTTGATACCGATGACGGAATGATCACGCGCAACATGGCACGCGTGTTGCCAATATCGAACAATCAGTTGCATGATCTCCGCCCTTCTTTTTCGTGAGCGACTTTCGCGCCGTAGTCGAGACTTTGGTTACCCAGCCTACTTCTCTGGAAAGAATGACTTCCTTAGGCTCCGCTCCGCAAAGTCCCAAAGCTACAGCTTGTGATGAGGAACTGCGACTACCCACTGCTGCAGAAGTTCCGGGTCAGAGCCTGGGCCGGACCATGTTCTCTACACGCGCAAGGTCAGAAAACGACACGAAGCGAGCAATGCAGAGCCGACATCTGATGATGATCGGTGAGCTTCTGTCCTCGTCT
>JBBPLT010000167.1:19953-52451 GCA_038089955.1 Strobilomyces dryophilus
CTCGTCTGGCCTAATTTTCATGTCTTATCGTGTTTTAGCCATTGGCGGAACGATTGGGACAGGCATTTTCCTGAGTGCCGGCTCGGTGAGCGAGGTAACCCCTCGCTTTGCCATTGTATTCACTCACGTCTTTCACCACGAGGCTATCGCGCTCGCCGGTCCAGGGAGCACCTTGCTTTCTTATGTCGTCGTTGGCGTGTTCGTCTACACAGTCGTCATCACACTGCAAGTCGTTCCGTTTGTACCTTAGAGAGAACCGTCATCACTCGCCTTCATTTTATTTTATTTTATTTTTCTAGAGGCGAAATGGCGGCCATGTTCCCAGTCTCGGGTGCATTCTCGGTGTTCGGCAGTCGATTCGTGTCTCCCGCGCTCGGATTCACGCTGGGTGATCGTCCTGCCGTCTGCGAAAGAACGAATGTTGATTCCGTTTTTGCACGACAGGTTGGAACTATTGGCTGCAATGGTGCGTGACCTTCCGGTTCGTTCTCGACGTGCGACTCATGTTCCGTCGCAGGAGCCTGACCATACGTGCGTACATCGATCAGTACTAGTACAGCTTCTTCGACCGTCGCTCCTGACCGGTGATTTCCATCAGCGAGCGAGTTGACGGCAGCGGCCGTGATACTACAGGTAATGATTCTACCGAGTGAACGAGGAGGCCGTATGCTGAATAAAGTGCGTCGCGTAGTTTTGGGCTCCTCAAGTACAACCTTGGCAGTGGGCCCTCGCCATCATCGGTCCTGTATTCTTGATGCAGCTGATACACGTCAGAGTCTACGGTACGAGCCCGCCACTGCACGTCACATTCCCTTGGCGGGCTTGACTCCTCGAACAGGTGAATCGGAATACTGGTTCGCGTCGATCAAGGTCGCGATGATAATCCTCTTCATCTTCGTGGGCCTCATATACGACTGGGGCGGAGTAAAAGGTCATCCGGGACCGGTGAGTCGACCGTCCGAGCGAATCCTCGACGACGTGAACCGCGTTTCAGGGCCTTTCCAACTTCCACAACGGACAAGCGTTCATCGGCGGATTTGCCAACTTTGCGCAGACGTTCGTGTATGCGTTTTACTCTTTCGGAGGGGTGGAGCTCGTCGCCATCGCCGCCGGTGAATCGGCACGCCCATGGAAAGCGGTTCCGAGCGCCGTGAAGGCGACGTTCGTCCGAATCGTGCTCTTCTACGTCCTCACCATCTTGACCATCGGATTGTGCATCAATTGGCAGGATCCGAGTCTACTGAGAGCAGCTAGTGGTGAGGACTACGCCACCTGGCACGTGTACCCTTCGAAGTTGACGACGTACCTGACCCGTAGGTTCGGACGTGACAGCGTCGCCACTGACGGTGGTGTTTCAACGCGCGGGCTTTGGTGCCGCTGTGCACGTCGTCAATGCCGTCCTGCTCACTGCAGTCTTGTCTGCGACTAATTCCGCCTTTTACGGCAGTTCTCGCATGCTGTATGCCTTGGCTAGGACAGGTCAAGCACCCCGCATCTTCGGATGGGCGAACAAGCGTGGCGTTCCTGTTCCTGCGTTGCTGTGAGTCTATCTCCAACACTAACTAAGCCACCTTGTGTGATAACGTTTGTGCAGCATGTCCCTAGCAGTGTCGTTCCTCGCCTTCTTGACCACGATATGGGGTCAGGGCATCGTCTTCACGTGGTTGCTAAACCTGACGGGGATATCGGCATTGCTGGTGTGGGGATCCATCGGACTCATCTCGTTCCGATTTCGAGCGGCTTGGAAAGCGCAGGGACGACCCCTCTCTGATCTGCCTTACACTCAACCTCTGTTCCCGTTGCTGCCCGTCGGCGTCGTCGTCCTCGCGACGCTCATGTTCGTCGCAGAGGGGTACTCGGCGGTCAAGGTGCAACCGTTCAGCGCGAGGGTGAGCGGGGCGTCGCTCGGAGCTATACACGTCTCTTACGCGTCCATGACAGAACGTCGTCGCGACCTACGTCGGCGTCGTACTGTACATCGTTCTCTACGCGGGGTACACCGCGTACGAGCGGTTCGCTCTCGGGAGGCGGGTGCATCTCGTGCCGCTGTCGCAGGTCGATTTGAAAACGGACGCGGTGTGGAAAGCGGGGGACGCGGCGCGGTTCAGGGAGGAGGATGAGGCGCTCGATGCTGGTGGGTCTTGGTGGAAGTGGCGATGCGCGAGTCGAGAGGAAGATGTGAGGGGAAAGGGGACGTGAGCTTGACGTGACGGTCGTGCGCGGATGAGCGAGAGAGACGCGAAAGATATCCTATTTGACCCCCTCTTTGTCTCTGCAGTCGTCCACCTCACAAGGGTTATCTGGGGCCCCCAAGACAGGGCTGTGAGTTGTGCACTCCACCTGTGGCTCACTAAGCAGGGCCAGAAGACTGCTGGGCCTGCAGGGGGGCTACTCGACCACGTACTACGCACGAAAGAAGCACCGGTTTTCACACACGCAAGACGACGTACCTGAGTGATCTCTCCTAGCACGGAATCCATCGACTTTAGCTTTAGGCGCTTCGTCATGGTCGTCGTCTGACCGAGCCGCGACGACCATTCAGTTCATGCGGGAATCCGAGACACACGTGTCGCACGCACGACACCAAAGACGCGGAACGAGGAGCGAAGAGCGAACCCGGCCGGTTCCTGATATGCGCCGTCGCGCAGGTCCGTCCTTGGACCTTGCGACTCGACGCCGCCGCCATCTGCGGTGCCGCGTCCGAACGTTGGTGCACGGTGGCGGATCGTATGGAGGCTTCGAAGAACTCGGGGCGGTCGATGGCCAAGGGGAGTGCCAGTGGGATGGGAGTGGGGTCTCTAGTGTCGAAAACTCGAGCCGCTTGGGCGCCCCGTTTGAAATATGTCCGAATGTTTTCAACGCTCGGGACCGCAGGCGGGGGTGACCCCGATCGGCGTGTCGTGGTGTCATAGACTATCCGGGTGATGTGGGCAGACGGACGGCCCCGCGGTAGGCGTCCGAGGTGCACCCCCGACGCGCCTCCGAACGTCTCCGAGCGATCGACGGGCGCGTTCTCTGATGGCGGGCGACTGCTCGGAAGCGCTGCCCCCTCGAATCGATGCCATCATCGATTTCCCGATTGCCCAGAGGAGGAAGGGAGAGGGGGGGTGGAAAGGGTCGGATCACCAGGAGCCACGAAGGAGAAGTCGTGAGGCGCCCACCCCCCGCCCCTTTTTTCGCATTCGCGAAAAAAAAAAAAGGTAACCCCGAGCGATCGGTACAGGTCCCGCGAAGTACCGCTCGCTCGGATCCGCCAAGTTTTTCCTCCCCCCTCCCCCCTCGTCGTTGGGGTTCGGCGATTGTGGTCGACGGAGACCGGACCTCGTCCGCAGAACGACTAGTGTAATCAGCGCATCAGCGCCATCAATACGTGGTACGTTCTCCCACCCACGACCCCCGGGGCTCGAGTATATCGTTCATCCGGCGTCGTCAGTGCGTGTGAGGCGTTATGTGACCGTGTTGCCGGGGTCGATGTCCTTCGGTCTCAATACTCGATCATGTCGAGGACCTAGACGACGGCCGGATGGCCGTTCCTAAGCCAACTGGAGATTGCCGTCTCTAGGTGGGAAAAAAAGGGGGACAAAGATATGAGTGTGGGGTACAAGACCCGGGGCGCTCCTATTCGCCAACTGAATTGGAGTCTAGGCGTCATCGGCTAACGCGAACCAACTTCACATTACTCGCGCATCTCCGTACTACACGGCGGGACGTCGTCCGAAACGCCAGTGGGAAATACATGCGATCGCTACTACACGAAACATATCAAAATAACAAGAGATTACACGTCGCTATACTTATTCTTCATTCGTTCGTCCGCAGAGTGGCGTACATGTACCCGGGCGATCCCTGCGGACGCACCGGCCTCACGGGACCGCCACCACCGTTTGCGGCCGTGTTGGCGCCCACGAGAGAGTCGTTGGAGAGATACGCGTCGTCATACGCGTTCGGGTCATATCGCGAGTACGGTCGCGACTGTGGAGATGCCAAGGAGGCGCTCGACTGCCGTCTGGGAACGCGGGAATCGCGTCCACCACCGTCGACACTGCCGGTCGACGGCACAGCGTACCTGACACCAGGCGTCATCCCGGCGCTGGCACTCAGGCTGTCATGCCTCCGACGGCCCTCCGACGTGAGCGATGCATTGCTACCCGCGGTCTGGGGAAAGGAAACCCCAGCGGCGCCGCTCTCGCTATCGCGTCTGCGGCGCCTCTCCGACGTCAGCGAAGAATTGCTACCTGCGGTCTGGGGGAAATTTTGGTAGGCTGCAGATCGAGATATGGGGGGAGCGGGATATGTGACTCCAGTAGGCACTGGCGACGCAGCGTAGAAAGAAATGGGTGTCCTGGACCGACCTGACTCTCTCTCGGAAGGTGCACGCTGCGGAACGCCGTGGTGGTGAGGCGGAGCACCGCCGCCGGTGTTTTGTGGTATTACCGGAGCCTGTGGTATTCGCCCATCTGCGTAGAAATGTCCTGCCGAGTTTGAGTGTGAGACCCCAGAGTTGCTCGGTACGTTAGGAATAACCGGGGAACTACGTCCGTTGGCCCCTGGAGGCGCGGGAATTGGTAGAGGGTGGTTGGCGTGGTCAGGACTTAGCAGGCCACTGGCAGGAACGTTTCCACGTCCTCTGGACGGAGCATCAGACGACGGCCCTGACTACCGATTTCGCTCAATTAACGTCAGTTGATCCGAAAATGGACAAGACATAGTTACCGGAGGCTCCACATTGATTTCAGGGACGGAACTATCGGACGATAGAGGTCTACGTTGATCTCTGGATCCACTCCGCACCTCTTGGCGACCCTGACGGTCTGAAGCTGAGCGTCGGTGTCGCGAGTCCCCTGGCTGTGAGACACTGGGAGGCGATAGAGGTATCGGTACCGTGATGTGGGATGGTGTATGCCTCGGTGGACCATCACGAGGGTGTTGCGACCGCGACTAGAAGAATGTCAGTCGACGAGCGGATCGAAGTGCAAGACGACATACACTCTCAGACTGTCGTCTCCACTGTTCGGGCGCAGAAGGGTCAGAATATCGTAGTTCGTCTGCGAGACGCTGTTTCGCTTTCCAGTCCTGGCGCAACGTGTCGCTGCTCCTCATGTCTCGGAAAGAACTCTGGCCTGCCTGGGGCGTGGTCGCCTGCGAGTAGTCCGTCATGCGATCCGAGCGCATGCTTGCATCCTCATGAATGACGCTCAGACCCTGCGGACGATCTCGATGTCTACCACCGGCCGGTAAACCGACTATATCGAGCTGAGATATACTCGATGTAACAGATCGTTTCGTGGAGGCTAGCGAATCATCGGGAGAGTCCCGACGCGGGGGAGCGTAGTTATCGTACGTGTAGTCACGGCCCCTGCCTCTCTCGGAGGCTTGTCCTAGTGTACGATTAGAAGGCGTTGGTGAAGAAAGATGGCGTTGGAAATCGTGAGGCGGTGGAAGAGAGATACGTTGATTTGCGTCAACAGTCGGGATATAGCCGTCATGCATATCAGAGGCGCGTATACTCTGAGCGGAAGCAGGCCTACTGAATGGCGGATCGGTAGGAGGACCTCTCCACGATTGGGATACTGAGCGAGGTCGGGACGCTTGGCTAGCGCTTATCGGGATGGTGGGAATACCAGGGTGCATGACTCGTGGTTCCCCCACCGACGGTGGTGGGGGGATCACTGGTTCTGGCGTAGGCCTCAGGGTGGCAGCGTCCGAGTCTCTTCTGCTGCCGTGACGCTGGTCGAGTGACGAGTTGACTGGAGTTGCAATGCGGTGAACCTGGGGAGCAGCCCTGGGAATGGGGGGTGGGGGGATCGGCGTCGGGTCCTGTATGACTTCGATTTGTTCTGGTTCATCGCGCGCTTCGAGCAGCCTGTCCACGACCGCAGTAGCAACTTCTCGCATGTCGCCGTGTCGAACGTCACCCTCGTAAGCTTCTCTATAGCCCATTTTCCTCCCTCTGCGAACGCCTTCTTCGAAACCCAGCCGACGACCCTCTTCTCGAGCAAGTTCTATCAGACGCTCCTCATTCAACCTGCGCGCCTTCGAACGAGCAGAGACGGCCGCAGCTTCGGCCTCGTCACGTTGGGCCTCAATGGCCTTGAGCACGTCTTGCGCACGCAGAATCTCCTTCTGTGCGTTGTCCAACTGCATCTTGTACAGTTTCAGTTCCTCCTGCGCGCGCGCGGCTTGCTGCTGCGAGGCCACTCTGGCGTCATTGATGGTCCGCACGCGCTGCACCATCTCGTCGATGCGCCCCTCGGCGGCGTCGGCGCGTTTCGTTTCGAGTTCGAGCCGATCGAAGGCGGTGTAGAGGACCCTGCGCGTCTGCTTGGACTCGTACTCCTCGTTGACGAGCATGTCCATCAGGTCCCGATGGGAGGCGGTCGAATGTGCCCGTTCGCGCTCGCGGCGGAACCTGAGACCGGGCCCTCGAGAAACGCGCCGTGGTTCGTCGACGTCGGCGTCGTCGAAGGGAGGCGAGAGGAGCGCCGTCCGGGGAGACAGCGAGCCCTGGTCGGATTCCGAGGTGCTTCCTCTGTGAAACGAGCTCAGTCGCGTGCGTCCGAGAGAGCGTGCGCAGCGCCACGTACAGTTGAACGGGCCACGGATGTGCCATGGACCTTGGGAGACGTGAGTCGCAATACGGACTGGGTCTCGCGACGCACCTCTGCGGTTAATCTACAGGATTTACAGTGTGGCAGGCCGGGGACGGGCGAGAACGCAGGTGGCGGATACAGACAAGGGTATCCAGAGACCATTCACAGATGCGAGCTTTGTTCCAGACGCTTGCGCACCAGCCGACAAGCATGACGTGTGATGGTCACGTGAGCTGATCAGATATGGGCAAGTCGTGACAGCGCTTATTCATGTCACGCTGTATATGGACCGCAGCCACCCAAACCTTATTTTGCACGACATCATCCAAACCACCGGCGAGGACAGGAGAACGAAAGCATGAGGTGTGCACACAACGACGTGCTCTCCGCTTTTCTACTGACCGAAATGCATACAGCGGAAGCAAGCTCTCAGTGTCAAGCGTGCGGGGCTCCGTCAAAGAGCTACTCACCGCAGCCACTGAAGAGACGAGGCGCAACTTCGTGGAGACGATCGAGCTCCAAATCGGCCTCAAGAACTACGACCCCCAGAGAGACAAACGTTTCTCTGGAACTGTAAAGTGACGAGCTCCTCGTCGAACCCATGTCGGTCGAAGCTGATCGTTGATGTTGTAGATTGCCCAACATTCCCCGCCCTCGCATGTCCATTTGCATTCTCGCCGATGCCGCCGATATCGATCGTGCAAAGCAGATCGAGCTCGAGTACATGTCCGTCGATGACCTGAAGAAGTATGTCAACCGTCACCCTTAACCAAATTCACGCATCAACCCTTCGCGGGTAGGCTCAACAAGAACAAAAAACTTGTCAAGAAGCTCGCCAAAAAGTACGACGCCTTCCTGGCTTCCGAGGCCCTCATCAAACAGATTCCTCGTCTACTTGGTCCCGGTCTCTCCAAAGGTGCGAGCAGACGGCGGCCCTCGTGTCCATGCTAATCCGCCCAACAGCCGGAAAGTTCCCTACCCCTGTCTCTCACTCTGAGGACATGACAAACAAGCTTGCCGAAGTCCGCTCGACTATCAAATTCCAGCTTAAAAAAGTACTTTGCTTGGGGGTTGCTGTTGGTCACGTTCAGATGACAGACGAACAAGTGCTGGCCAACGTCATGCTGAGTACGTCGACGTTGACGCGAGTTCACTCATCTCGGTCCTTATGCGGCCTTTGTAGGCATCAACTTCCTAGTCTCGCTGCTGAAGAAGAACTGGCAAAACGTCAAATCTTTGCACATCAAGAGCACGATGGGCAAGCCTATTCGCATATTCTAAATTCACGTGGCGAGTGGGTCAGAGTTGGATACGCGGGGTGGGATTTCAAAGGCGAGCTCTGGTGTCTGGTGTCATAATGCACAACATGAAGCCCCGCACGCTTGGACCAACGGCTTCGAGGTGGGAAGTCGATTGGGAGCTGATATGATACCATGATGTCAGGTTCTCGTTTCGTTTGACCATTCCACCGTATCTACTCATCATTCCCATGTACATACTTGACGCATGACGAGTATGCTTTCATCACACACGTTATGCGACTGTCGGTCGCAGCGTCAATCACATGGCAGCTTATGAGAAGATGTTGATCAAGTTGCAAGACGTTCCCAGGCGATCCTCCATTATGATGGCGCTACACTCCCAATCGCTGGACACAGCCTCGTGATGCTCGGCCGTGCCTCTACCTCGGACAAGGTTTCTTGCCATTTGAATCCTCAATCAGTCCCCCAAATTTCATCATGTCCAGGACGGATGTATGATCAACGAGGTCACGGTGCCACTGGTACACCCTTTGAAGTTCAGCTAGATGACGGAAGAACTAAGGTCCAGACTCACTACGTACTTTATCTCAGAACAGCACGTCAAGCAAGGTTCTAGTCTCTCGGGAAAAGAAACAAACGCACCGCCATCAAAACGGGGGGACACGAAAGCGGAACATGCCCAATCACGACTTTCCGGGTGGCGAGGCCTCGCAAAAAAAAAAAAAAAAATCGGAAGTAGAAAAAGGAAAGCACAACCAAACCTTGTGTCAAACCTAATGATCGTGTCGAACCCCCATTTTTTTCTCTGGGTATAAAGCGCACGAAAATTTCAGTGTCTCGTAATGCGCTGTCATCCAGCTCGCGTTCGGGATTGATAAGAACGCCCGCTACTATGAACGTGGCAGCACGAACACGTTCAAGAAGGTCGTGACGGAAGGTGAGATAGATGCCTCTCCGGGCTTGACAGCCTGGTTTCGCGCTACGAGGCTGAGCAGGACGAGAGCAAAAAGATCTATATTCGACCCAAGCAACTGCCGTCATTCCGCCTCGATGATCGCTTGGCGCCGTTGAGTCGGTCTGCGGTGATTCAGGTCCCAGTCGTCTTGCGGCTCGATGATATACTCTCGTCCGAAACCTTCCATCTCACCATTTCGAGCGGGGCCGAACGAGAGCGATAATACTCTCTGAATTAGAGCACCGCGTCAGGGCGATTACACCTCCACCCACGTCACCCGGACACTTTTGACGCCGGTGGTGTGCCTGCCCAGCGTTCGGTATCTTGTTTTTTTTACATCTCGTTTCGTTTTTACACATATTATTTTCCTGGCGCCGGGAGTGCGACATGTTCATTGTACGCGATCTGGTGTTTGGTTTGTTTGTTTATCTCTTCCCCCATGAAGGCGCATGTCGGCATGCCGTCCTCATCTCTTTTCCTGCCGCTGTCAACCCGGCTCCCCGGACCAAACCGTCGGGGCCAGTGGCAGCGACTCGTCGTCGTCGGCTCCTGCCAGACATCCACTCACGACCCTGAATCCGGCTCCGTGAACCAGGTCACTAGCCGTGACGAACGCCGGCGTCAGCCGACGAGTCTGCGCAAGTGAAATTTGATGTCATTGGCCCCCTCGAACAAGCACCTCTGGTGCTCATGAACTTTTTGATGCCGGCGCGAAGCGACGGAGGGATGGGGAGTCGGTCGGTCGGTCGGTTACGACTGCTGCGGAGGCACGCCACTACACGACGCTGAGTCTTGCTCCGGAGCTGAGCGCTGAGCACGTGGGCGCACGGGAGCATTTCTAGCCAGCCGCATCTCAACCGCCGCTCGACGAGATGACATGCGGGAGCAAAACAGCTGCCAGTTCTGGCAGCTCAAGACATCCCCGGGTACGTTGGACGAGGGGAAAGAAAGGTACGCAGCGCTGACGCGCTTACTTAACCTCCTTCAGGGTTGCTCTGATTTCGTACTTCGTCCCATCTTCGCAGACGATGATCTTCACACAGAGTCCGTCCTGGTTCAAGTTGGTGGCGCGGTGCATGCGCGGTGCATGATAACTGCGGGAGGCGCTCGTCGAAGGCCACTTTGGCTTTACTTTTCGGGCTCCCTTCTTAGAAATCGGGGGCGGTGATGTTTTTTTTTTTTTTTTAAAGTTCACTATGCCACCGTCCAGAGGTCGCAACAGAGGTGGGGTGTGAACCTGCCGACGACGTGGCGGGTTTTCGGTGTGGGAGAAACCTTTCAATGAGAACGCCGTCTCTGGCAGTCGACGACTAGACGGATGCTAGGCGAGAAGATCGTGCCGCAGGTCGGACTTGAGAAAGACGTGCGGGCTGGGCTTTTTTTTTTTTCGCGTTCACTCTTAGCTCGCTGCGTCGCGAGGTGGACTCTTTAGGGGGAGGCCGTGTTCTCAGCTCAGCGAAACTGCAGCCCGTGGTATGGGCGGCGGGTCTGGGCAGATTATCGCCAGGCCTTTACGAGGATGAAAGTATGGCGGATCGGCGGATCTGGAGGCGTCCGACGGATATAAGGTAAGATAAAATGAAGAGGAGACCTCGCTGCGACGGTGCGCCGTGATCATTAGTGTGTTGCGCGCGATCGGGGGGCCCTCCTGGGCGGACTTGAATGAGCGCTTGGGGTAAGGAAATAGGTGAGTTGGTAGCATGGTTTCCATGGTAAGAAAGGTGAAAGACGGGTTCAATGTGATCGGGCCCACAGCCATCAGTGGATCGAGATGTCGTACTAGAAATGACACGCCAACGAAGCAGGACAAATGATTGGTGATCGCACGTTGTTGATACGTTGTTTACGTCTAGACGGCACCGAAAAGGGGGAGGGGGAATTGGATTGGTGTGCCTGATCAAAGAAGAAGAAAATCGCCATACGGACACCGCAAGGTTACGGGCAATGTCGCCTGGCTGCAACGCAGTCAGCATAGTTGGATTGGCCAAGGCCCTGGCTGAGGCAGAACATGGACGCTGATCGGAGGAGACGGCACAGCAGGAGGCAACGCCAGGAGCTGGAGGTGATATATAGAGCGGCTTTGCAGGAGGACGTTTCACACGTGGAGAAGGGAGAAGCGGGCCAGACTGGGAAAATGCGCAAAAGGTTCCGCGCCGAAATTGTATTGCGCGTCCGGAGAGGACGGCATGTGCCGGCTAGCGACGAGATCCCAGATAACGGGAAAGCCAAAATTCAGCAGATTTCAGGGTCCGAACACGACTGTCATCGAATTATCCGTTGTATTTTCACCCCTTACGTATTTTTTCCGTACCGCCTTGACAGGTGCTTCCTCATAAGCCTGCTCCGAGTTCTGTTCCTCCGCAAGGCTTGATCCCTGCAGCCCTGCAAATGCCTCGTCACTCCTCCAAACACGACCCCGCCCTCTACGCCCAGTACCCCTTCTCCGATTCCAGCCAGTCCCCCCCTGCCACCCCCTCCTCCCTCTCCCAGCCTGCCCAGCAAAACGCCCAGTGTGGCCCGAAGAAAAAACACGTTTGCGGCACCTGCGAGCGTGGCTTCACCACCAGCGGTCATCTTGCCCGCCATCTTCGCGTTCACACTGGCGAGCGCAACCACAAGTGCCCCTTTCCCGGCTGCGAGACCCGATGCTCCAGGCAAGACAATCTGCAGCAGCAGTGAGTGTCGTGTCCGTTGCGATCCCCTGTCCATGCAAATGTTATCGCCCCGCGCCTCTTGGTATTGATCTTCATATTCGACCCTGGAACGGACTTACCATCTTTCGGTCACTGACATGTTCGCTGACGCCTTCATTTAGCTACCGCATCCATCTTTCTCCGGGCTCACGGAGGAGCTCGAGCTCTGCTACGCGTGCTGCGATCGCCCGTGCTGTGGGCGCCAATGGCTCAAAACATAGTCGCTCTTCCTCGGCCCTCGTGACTCCCGACCGTCTCTCAAGCGACCCACCCTCTCCCCCGCCTGCCCTGGAACACGCGATGATCCCTCCTCCCCCTGACTCTCCCCCGCCTCTCGTGCAGGCGTTCTCTTTACCTGTGTACAGTGATAGCTTGCACTCGGCAAGCAGCTCCAGTCGTTCCCCGACTCCTCTTGAGAATGCTTATCCGATTATCTCGCCACATTCCCAGGGACTGACAAATGGGCATATTGCCTCGCAACCGTCTCCTCTGGCGTCCCACTTCAGTGACAGTCCACCGACGTACACCGAATCTTCTCAGCATTCGAACTACGGCTACGTGTCCCCGTCCTCGCATGCTCCCGCCACGAGCGCGGTGGATCACCCGTACGAATACTCCTACAGCGAAAAATCACCTCTCCCGCGCCTGCAGTCCACCCTTCACCAAACATCCCTGGACAGCCTCCACGACCATTCTCCGCCCTCGTCTGCTCATCTTTCCTCCGTGTCCTCTCGTCTATCCATTTCCCACATATCGCATCCGCAGTCGTACCCGAGCCACTACCATGCGGTCAACTCACCGTCGCCTGACTCCGGTCACTCTGTGTCTCCGCATTCCCAGGCTTCTGGACCGCCCACCCCCAACTACTCTGCCTATCAGGATGACAGGCATGACGGCCCCACCTACCACACCATTGAATCCGTACCTGACCATTCAGGGTTGACCAACGGTTACGTGTCTTCGCCAAGCCACATCATGCATGGCGGCTACAACCATTCCATCTTGTCACAGCAAAGCCTGCCGAGATACGACTCTCCACCTCCCATCCTGGCGCCGATTCAAGACGAGCGAGTGATCCGTGGCGATATCCGTGTTTCTCATGTACAGCATTCTCCGGTGTCCAGCATTCCCGCGACACCGCTCTCGAGCTCGTACATGCACTCCTCAATACACAGCTACCCATACCACGCACCGCATCTCTCCCTCAACCAAGCAACATGGAAACACGAGGCTCTTCTACGAGGACGATCTTAGTTGACCAGTCTCCGTGCTCCCGTGGCTCAAAACCCCTTCTCTCCCGTCCTTGTCTGTACTCGTTTACTCTGTGATTCATTTTCGCCTCGTGGATCGTTCTCTGTATCATCCCGTCGGACGTTTCCTTGTCCGCGCCACTACATCACTATCACCAGAAGTATATACCATATAGTTCTTAAAAACTGCACGATACTGTACAATGTTGTTTATACATCGCCTCCGCCGTCCTTTGTGACCCGTTAGAGTGTGCCTGATGTACAGTGGCAGTATTGCTGTGAAGATCGAATCTTGACTCATTTCTGTGAGTGCTTGGGATTGGTTTATTGTCGATCATCACGGACGGCCCGGCCGGCTTGGAACGGAAGGGCAGTACAGTGCCACCTCCCCAAAAGTGCCTCATTATTACTATTACCATAAGTCAGCGTGCTATCTTGTGCACTTATCAACCAAAGATGCCCAGCGACCTCGACAGGTGTGTGTTGCACGCATTTGATGCACGCAGCCTCTCAATATCACATCCATCATTCTCGTGTCTCGTGTACCTCCGATCAATCTCCTTGCCCGCTCCAAACCAATCATCTCGGTCGACTCCAGGCAAATAGAGCAGCTCACACGCTGTGAGCCAATATCCGAGGAACAAGTGAAGAGATTATGCTTCAAGGCCCGTGAGATCCTTATAGAGGAAGCGAACGTCCAACCGGTCGACTCTCCTGTGACCGTGAGTCGTGCGCTTCGATCAGAACTCCATAGATGCGAACTCCCAGTGCCTCCACCAATCACCGCGACGACGAAAGATCTGCGGTGACATACATGGTCAGTTCTACGACCTTGTGGAGTTGTTCAAAGTAGGGGGATCTTGTCCGGGCACGAACTACCTTTTCATGGGTGCGTCCGTCCAAGGGACCGATGATGCGTGCCTGCACTCATACGTGATCGCCGCAGGCGACTTCGTGGACCGAGGGTTTTACAGCGTCGAGACGTTCCTCCTCCTGCTCGCTCTCAAGGTCCGGTATCCCGAACGTATCACGCTCATTCGCGGGAACCACGAGTCACGTCAAATAACCCAAGTGTACGGGTTCTACGATGAATGCCAAAGAAAGTATGGGAGCACGAACGTGTGGAGGTGGTGCTGTGAAGTGTTCGATTACCTCGCCCTTGGCGCGATAGTGGACGGCCGGGTGTTCTGCGTGCACGGCGGTCTGAGTCCAAACCTTCAGGCCATCGATCAAGTATGTATTAGTTCAACCCGATGGGTGGCTCCGAAACACGTGCAGGCTCAATCACAACCTTTTTCGTTTGGTCTCCGTCTCTAGATCCGGGCCATAGATCGTAAGCAAGAAGTGCCTCATGATGGACCAATGTGTGACCTCCTCTGGTCAGATCCGGACGGTAAGGTTCCTCGCCGTGCATTTGCTGCCAGTCGTTGCTCAAGGACTCAATCTGACGCGTGACATCCTAGACATTACCGGATGGGGTCTATCTCCGCGGGGCGCCGGGTTCTTGTTCGGGGCTGACATTACCAAGACATTCGCTCATAACAACGCTATTGACCTCATCGCGCGCGCCCATCAGCTTGCAATGGAAGGGTACAAGCTCATGTTCGACGGAACCATCGTCACCGTGTGGAGTGCTCCAAATTATTGCTATCGGTGAGTACTCGTTCCTTTCCCCCACTTCCGAACAGGTCGGCCTTTCATCTGAGGATCAATTTCCGGTCGTGATACTTTCTGATCGTCACACATTTTAGGTGTGGAAACGTTGCTTCGATCCTTGAGTTGGACGAGCACCTCGCTCAGGAGTACAAGGTTTTCTCACATGCTCCCCCGGTAAGTCCCAGTTTTCCCAGCGGATGACATAAATATCCTGGGGTTTTTGCCTTCGCCTAAAGGCGATATGCGGGGTGGCGATATCGCATAATTAGATTGTTTGGATAACGTCTTATTGGCCAAGTTGACCAATGGTGCTGACTTCACGCTCGCACAGGACGTCCGCTCGATCCCAGCTAAACGTCCACCTGCAGACTACTTTCTTTGACTTCCCAAAAGGAAACGTGTATACTTTCCGTTTTCATGTGTCATTCCCATGCGGTGACTCGCAATATTTATGCGCTTTTATGCGCTGCGCATGTTTTGGGCGTGGCCGCTGTTTATGTTCACACCCTCATTCCAAGATTTTTTCTCGCTCGGGAGCGCCATTCGTATACCCATTTCCAGCTGTTTTCGGACGCGGCTCAAGCGTGGGAGTGGGGAGTATGATCCATCAGAAGGAGAGTGTAATGTTACGAAGTGGCGTGCCTTTAGGCACCGCAAGGACAAGGTTTGGTGTGTGCTGTCGTGTCGCAGTACTTACTCGGTCAACCTTCCAGCATCGTGTGTCATTGCTGAATTAGACTCGGTGCTGAAACACGGGTCGACCCTGGCGCTCTCACATCTAATTCAATCGTCGGTTATGGTAATCGAACGGGGTCAGAGGGGAGCGAGAGCCAAAGCCTGCAACTTTCAATCTGATATCAATCTCGCGAACAGCCTCGTCGTTCCATTTCCCCCCGAGGGCGGTGCGCCGCGACTGAACTCACTAGGGGGTGAAACGGTTCAGACTAGCAGCTCTTTGTCCTCTGCTTCTCACAACGACCGAGCTCGTCGAAGGGAGCGTCAGTCCTAATGGGTCGAACCGAAACGGTCTCACACATTTGCGCTGGATCACGAAGTTGAGCGCAAACGCTGTCGCGACGCTGAATGAATAGAAAGCCCGGTCCGTATGAACGTGCACGCGTGGAGAGGGTGTACCAGAGACTCGGGGCGAGGGCTATTCCTGTCAGCACCGAGGAAACCGGACCATGGAAGAACCGTCGTGATCGAATTAACAAGGGTCTATTTTTCGCCGTCGGCCGTCGGGCCATAAGTCGACGGGGGGGGTGAACCCACGGTCCCTCACGACTCGCGAGCATGCATGTCGACTTGTGGGCGTCGTCATGGTGCGTGTGTGTGTACCACGGTTCGAGGAATGGATCCCGACACCGAGTCCAACGGTCCCCCTCCCAAAAAAAGAGTCGGACGTCGTCGCAGTTGAAGACGCACGTCTTGTTCGGGACAATCCGAAGGCAGTACCTGCCAGTTAGTCGTTTGAAAATACCAAGTGTATCGGGCTGCCAGGGCTCTCGTCTCAAGTCGCAAGGGTCGCAGGTCGACGCACACGCGCGAGACGTCAAGGGATTGCGCCCGGCGCCACGTTTTCTCAACGTGGCTTTGTTTATTCGCTGAAATCGAGCGAGGGGGAGAGGAACTATGCGCTTCCGAGCGTCCAGTGGTGTTGGTAGTGTAACATACGTTCAATGCACCTCTGGCGCCAAATGGCGTTCGCTCAAAGTCCGATGCGTGTTCGGGTTCCCTGTTGATAACATGGCCTCTAGAGCCCCGGACGTATTACCGAACGTCGGCGGAAAACGTCTAGCAACGATTTGAATGGACTTTGAGTTTGCATGTTCGAGCTGCCAGTGGCTGAACAGCCTGAACTAATCTCACTGTCACTACAGGACGTTGAAACGAGCGATAATCGCATCGCACGGAGTGACCCACCGAAAAGTTCAAACCTTGTGCTTTACTCGTATGTGCGAAACACAGTGCGGAAGTGGACATTGTTACATGGCGTCAAACGTGGTCGGCGGCTGGCAGTTTCCGACTGTCCTCGCCTGCCAATCGGAAACTCAATGATGACAGACGTCGCTTCGAGTTGAGGATGGAAGTTTGCAAGGTGTTTTACTTACGCTCTGATCCCTCAGTGACAGCGGTGGTACTAGAGCTCCAGCTCATCGACTTGCCATTTTCAGGACTTCAAGGAGGCTTTCTATTATTACAACCTGCAGAGATACCATCGCAGTTAGAGACTTTGTAGCAGCCACTTGAGCGCGTGAATCGGAGGACGCCTGCAGCACTCACCAGATGGTAGCACATGGATGCGGTATGTAAAAAGTGCGTGGGGCCCGGGAGTTGCAGTTGCGAACGACCCTGAGATTCTTCTTTTGTGCTAGCTCCTTCGAGTCTGACTGTACTGTTTGGCTGTGATTTATTGCTCACGTTAGTATGATGGTAGCGACATCGCTGATTCAGGCTAGACTCAAAGTCTCGTTGAAGGTCGCATGTGTGAATGTGAAATCCGAAGACTGGGTGTATCGTCACCAATCTGCCATTTATTCCTAGCAAGAATTAGTTGACGAAAGGAATCCACAAGGTCAGCTTTCGCGGCGGTGAGTCTCTTATGTCAATGTTCAACTTGTGGGCCCAAGCGTTTTACGGAAACCCATTTGATGGATGGCCGCTTCTTGGCCCAGTAACTTCATGTTGGGATATACATAATTTGCCTCAATCGGTAAATTTCCACTTTCCTTTCCCCACTTTCATCGCGTTGTAGCCTGTCAAGATGGCTGTTATTGTTTTTTTCCGAATGTCCATGTTCGGTGAGTGTGTACAGTAAGGCCCAATCGCCAGGAATTTCGAATCTAATTCCATTCCAGCATTCCTGACACTCCTTTCGTTTGTCGTACTAGGCGTTTGTGGCCACATCGAGCATCTGATTGCTGGACGTGCGGACGCCTCCTTGTCTTTCGCTCCGTTTGGGCTTGGTGTAGCATGTCTTACGATCCTCTCCCTCCCGTTGTTGTGAGTTCGCACTCTCATCTTGTTGGCCAGTCGCCTTGACGGTGCGAATAGCTTGGCTTTAGAAAGACTTCGTCGTCATGTTTTCACTTCTACGATCCTATTCGAAATGATCTGGTTTTGTGCGTGATGGCTCGTCGACAGCCGTTGGTTGTCTGAATCTCATGACAGTTGTTTTGTGGGTTCTGTGGGCGGGTGTTGTGGGCGCTGCTTCCTTCGGAAAGGCGTATCGCTTCCCTACTGGGTGTATCTATGACAATCGTAGGTCAATCGCCTCGTCTGGGCGAGACCGTCGAGTAGACTGACCTCCTTGCAGTTCCTGTAGCTAATCGGATTTGCCGTGAAACCACAGCAGTGGAAGCATTCGCTTTCTTGAACTTTCTGTGTGGTATGTCTCAGCGACCTCTTCACACCGCTGTCGGCGTGCTTATTCTAGCCTCAGCGTCTACATATGACGGTACTATATTGTTGTATGCCGTCGTCAGTTCAATCAATGGCAGGACAATCTGGAAGACTTCGGTCAAAAAATCCTCTCATGACACTCCCGGTACAGTTAACCGTGCCGTCCCGATGTCTCGACCTCGGTTCAGCGGGACGCATACTGTGCAGGACCGGACATATGCCATCTATTTCCCCAGTGCCTCCACTCCCCAGCCGCACAACACATATCCTCAGGAGGTCTTCCCTGCCCTTCAGTACGACTCACATCCACAGCAAGTTCTTCGAAGTCCATCCATCCCTCCTGTCCAAACCCAACCCTCCAGCTACGCCGATTCTCCTGGTACTCGTCAGCATCAGGCTGATTACGCTAGCTGCTCTACCAGCCAGACCACCGATTACGCCATCCCTCCTCCGCAGCCAAATTTTGGCGTGTAACTATCCAAGATTCCCATGTCCCGACCTCGTTGCCTAGTAGGTATCGAGGACAGCCTCTCCCAGAATAACGGTGGCCATCTCCGTATATATAGTCCACAGTGAAAGACCACTCGGGTCATGTCAATGTTTTAGGAAATGTCACTCCGGTGGACCCTCCACGCGGAGTATGTGGTACGAAATTCTCACGTCGCCCGGCCTACGTCGTGCGTATTAGCTGTCTACGTTGCCACACCAATGATACCATGTACCAATCGTCTAGTTGTCCGTTGACCCAAGGTAGACCTCGCGCCGGTGTCGCGCCATTCAAGTTGAATGCCGAAGCAAGGTGCGTCGATGTAATGTCCGACGGATAATCAGTGATGCGCGAAGGCGATCAAGCGACGCAGTCTCGTTATGCCTTTTCGCTCGCTCCAAAGCCTAGGGTATCGTAAACAGCTATCCGAGTGGAAACTATGCGCAGCGTAGCGTGCCTCGAGGCTCTTTTTTTTTTTCGCCTCGAGCGCCGGAGGACATGACCTCTGAGCCACGTTGCACCCGCTTCGACGTTTAATATGTCCTTTGCGAGTTCGTCCTTCCGAATTGGTTGACTTTGTGAAGAAGTCCCATCGGGCTCGCGCTCCCCCCGTGGTACGCGTACTGAGGGCCTCGCGGTTTAGACGGGACTTCCTCTGATCCGAATGCCCTCTTCCTCGCCTCGAGTTCATCGCATGAGGTGATTACGGACGCGCCAGTACCGTACAGCACGCGGTCTTCTTCCGTCGGATGGACGCTGAATCAAAAAGCAATGCCCCCATTGCTGGGAGCCGCATCCATTTCGTCGGAACCTTGACACTCTCCGAGCGGAAGCCCTCGGACGGGGCTTGGGCATGCACACACTGCGCAGTATGGCACGAGTTCCTTTGCCGTTCGCGAGTCGTCAAGATCAGAACCACGCTTGCTCTCGGCCCGGGTTGACGGTCGGCGTGAAGAACAGCCTTTCACATTTCCGAGCTGATTGCGGATGCGGCGAAACAAAGCGTAGAGATGTCGATGAGATGCCGCGTCCATCGTGATGGATCGTCGGAATCTACACAAGTTATGATAACGCTGGCCCTCGAAGGGATACTGAGTTAAGTTTATCAACTGCAACGGGGCCTCATGGTGAGCGCGTTGTCGCTCCACCAGTTTTCATGGCGCATCAACCTCGGAGAACCCACATTTGCTTTGTACAAGTAAACAAGGTTGGAGATCTTTTGGTCGATCCGCTCAGCGGAACAAACAAATTCATTACCTCGCGGTAAGAACAAATGCTGTCATTTGAAAAGGAGATCGGGACTACATGGAAGTTCTGGATGCACGTATGCACACAAGGAACGTGTACGATTGAATCTATGCGAGGTGGTATGAAACGTAGGTCAGACAGGCGGTAGATTTTAGGTATGCTCTAGGTCGACTTTGGCTAGGTCTTGCCCTTGGCTGCATTTTTGCTGATGAGTTTCGCTTTCTCAAGCGCAACTTGACCTACATAGGTTTGTCAGCCCTGTACACGTGGTAGACACCTAAAACGGTCTTACACTTTTGAATGAGATTCTTCTTGTAGTCGACGATAGTGATATCCTCCTTAGTGAGGTTGCGCACAGTTTTGTCTTTGACTTCCCAGAGATCTTCGGCGACTTGCGAAATGAGCCCTGTTCATGGAATGGAGACATTAAAAGGACGGAATGGGCAGGCTACAAGGCCGTAAAATACGCACGGAAATCATGTGAAACGATCACGACGCCACCTTCAAACTCCTTGATGGCAAGAGCCAGAGCATCAATAGAACCCATATCCAAGTGGTTAGTGGGTTCATCTATGCGATGTATGTCGGCGTCATTTGTTTGCCGACACAATGAGGCCACGTACCTAAGAGTAGTATGTGTGGATGCTCCATGGCCAGCTGTGCAAATACGACACTGGTTTAATTGAAAAGCTCAGCCCCCCATGCAATCTTTTGAGATCAGGCTTCTCACCGATTCCGTAGACCATCAGACAACTGTCTGATAGGAGAAACTTGATGTGAGCCAGATAGACCAAATCGACCGAGCTGCTGCCGCCAGGCCTGTACCGGGAGAACAATGAGACATGCGTATTCAGGAGGTAAAACAGACCCACCTGCGCATCCTTCTCTGGATATTTTTCTGCAAAAATGCTTTGGAAGTACTCGATTGGCGGCTTGTCATAAGGGAGTTGATCAGCGGAATGTTGCGAATATTTCGCTAATTTCAAAGCGGCATGCTTTGATATCGTTCCCTCACACGGATGGAGTGCGCCAGTTATGAGGTTGAGAAGGGTAGACTTTCCTGCACCATTTGCACCAAGGATGGCGATGCGGGAGTCCATGCTGCAGATCACGGCGCGAGCTAAGCGACAACCGCCACGAAGACCGCAAGTTGTTACTTACTCGATGCCAAATGACAGGTGCTCGTACAAGTAATCTTCCCGTTTTCCAGAATACGAGAAAGCAACGTCATTGAAGGCGATGATAGGAGGGGGGAGCTTGCGGATGTCCTCAAAGTGGAAACGCAAGGGCCGTGGAGCCTCCACCTTCTCTATAAGACCTGCCGCTTCCATTTTGTCGATGATCTTTTGCTTTGATTTGGCTTGCTTCACAAGATTGGCATATGTACCGGCTGATGCGATGAATCTAATCGGAACTCGTCAGCGGGTTATCAAAATACTGGTGGCGTTCCATTTACTTTTTGATGTGGGCGATTTCCTCTTGTTGTTTGTGGTATGCCTTCATCTGGTTCACCTCATTCTCCTTCTTCGTGCGAACATAGGTCGTATAATTACCCGTGTAATACACGAGTTTTTTTTTCATCGTCAGATCCATGATGTTCGTACACACGGAATCCATGAAGTCTTGCGAGTGGGACGTGATGACGAGAATGTGGTTATATGTCGACAGGTAAGCCTCCAGCCAGACGACTGCGCCCAGGTCGAGGTGATTTGTTGGTTCGTCGAGCAGCAGCAGATGCGGTTTCACAAACAGAGCTCTGGCAAGCGCGACTCTCATTCGCCAACCACCACTCATATCCTTGGTCGGTTTCTGCATCATCGCTTGACTGAAGCCCAGACCGTGGAGGATGCTTCCCGCCTTTACTTCGAACGTGCTTGGGTCCAGCTCTTCGAGTTCTTCATAGGCTGCGTCGAGGGCTGCCTCGTCGACCTCGTCAGCAATGGACAGGTCTTCGATCCTTTTTTCGAGTTTGGCGACCTTCTCTCTCGCGGACGCTACGATGAAATCGAGAGCGTTGACATCAGACGGCTCTGCCTCTCCCCGGACGAGATAAATATCGATATGAGGAGGAATTTCGATGTCGCGCTCTGCCATTGATTGAAGGAAGGTCGACTGAATTGTGGTGAACAACCCCGTCACGCGACTATCATAGCTGAACGAACCTTTCCAGAACCATTCTCACCCAATAAACCGTACCGCTGTCCATAGTTGAGGGAAATCTCGGCACCCTCGATAAGCAGGCGCCCATGGAATGAAAGCGTATAAGAATCGATCTTGATATCTCGACTCTTCACGTCAGAGACAAGTACTCCAGCGGCGCTCCTATGCGACGGTCACTAGAGATCTCACGGCTGCACACGATGCGTACCTCTCTGTCGCAATCTGAAGCTTCGCCATTGAAGTCAGATCATCGGTGCTGTTCGCAGCGGAGACGCTTGTGAGTGGAGTGTTGGCGGTGCTGCCTGTAACCGATCCCGTGGGCGTCGAGGTAGATGTTGAAGCGTCACCATGTTGCCTCGCTGCCTGCTTTGCAGCCTTTTCTGCGAGTCGTTTCTGTTTCGATGCTGAGGGCGGCATCTCTGGAAGATGAGGAGAGGCTCGACGTCGAGATGATCGATGTCAGTACTTGCTCCAGTATTTTACCTTATCAAGGCATCGCAAGATGACTAATCCGTTCGGATTTGGTAACCTAAACGAGGAACTTGATTCTAGGCTGCCACGTACCACACCAAATTGAACTACGAGGTGGACGAGATTTACGAGTGGTTTCGCAGCTTGAATCACACAGCTAGTCAGAGTACACGTACTGGTCCTAGTCCCGCTACGTAATGGAGTCACAGTGTGGTGGCTGTGTTGCCGCTGTCCAAATTTGTCGAGCCAGGGACCTCTCCTCAATCCCGCCATGTCCTTCCTCGTTCGCTGGTTCCGTAAGGTCAGCAGCCACGATTCTCCAAGTTTCCATGGCCAATACATTTAACAGGGCCGCTCGGAGGATTATGAAACAATACTTTCTGGACTCGCAGCGGACGTACAGAAGCGTCAGACGCGTCTCGCAGAGATCCGCCTGCGCGAACGGCGCACGACACTACAGTTCACGCTTGGAACGTTTTTCATCTGGTTTTCCTATGTCAGTTTGTGGTATGCGCGGACATTGCCATCAACTTGGCACGACTCGAACATGGGGACGGCGGGCATGGTTGTTGGGCCTATTCTGTATGCAGCATCCTTTGCTTGGTGGCAAAGCTCATATGCGTACTTCAAGGATTTTGTTCGCTCGCAGGATGATGCAGATATGGTACTCGTGGAAGGGCAACCGTGAGGGTTCGTCCACCGTCTCTTCGTTGCGCATCCCCACTGTACTCATTCTCATGTCTTGCAGAAAAGACGCTCAAGGTGGTACTTAAGAAGCAACGTGATACGGTAGAAGATATCAAGAAGAAAACTAATTACTACAGTACGCGAAATCTGATCGAGAAATACGACGAACTGTCAGCGGGCAGTCCGGGCGCCACGCCCCTGCGGAGGCGAAACGTTCCCCTTCCTTCCGTGCCCCAGACCCCACTCGCGCCGCCGCCTCTGGCTCCTCAGCAGCAATATTTACAAACGCCAAATGAACAGATTCCAAGCCCGGTGTTACAGCTCTCCCGTGCGTGTCCTGTGCATCAGTTATTCGATATACTAAAACATCGTTTAGCAATTCCTCAACCCATTCAAGCGGCGCGCAAACATTGGTATGACAAGCTCGCTGATGCAATCCTCGGCGATGACGACGACCAATCTGCGACTGTCGCTGCTTCGCGTTACGCCCTTATATGTCAGAAATGTTTTGCTCACAACGGTCTTGTAAAAGAAACCGTGTGGGAGGATACGCGTTGGTCCCTTTGCGTGATTAACTGCCGTTCGTTGACTATCCGCTGAACAGAATATGTTTGCCCGAAGTGTGAATTCTTTAATCCTTCGGCGCGATCGAAGAAGCGAGCTGCGCAACGCACGCCTTCACCACCGTCAGCGCAGCACCATTCGCCTAATCAGGTGCCACAGCAGTTGCCAACTATCACACCTCCCAGTGTCGAAGGTACACCGGAATCGAGCGGGGTAGAACATGTTGAGATCGACGAAGTTGCACGTTAGGTGTCTCGCCTGTATTGTAACTTTCTGCGAGGTTTGGACTGAATGGTTCATCATCTATCGTCAATCAACGGTTCGTTTCAGAGGGAGATGGTATATTAAGCAGTGTTGCTGTATCCCCTCCCTAATGCAACGGACACAAACTCGGCGCTGTACTCGTCCACGTGCGGAGGCAACTTGAAGGCCGATCTGAATGCCGCTCGTCGTTCTGCAGACGTTGGGATCCTGAACGCGACAACAATGAGCGTCGAGATCACGAGGGCCACTTACGATGCCGTCTCTCCACTGACCGCTTTTTGTGATCGCGAGTAGCTGCCAAAACGAAGGAGACGCGTTCGAGGCGAACTGGCAAGGGGGTACCGCGGCGACATCATGATAGCCTCTTTCTCAGAGCGGTCTCACTGTTCGTCGAATACAGTCCCTTTCGGATACAAGTATGCGGAGCTGATGTCCATCAAGCAGAATGAATACGGTCCAGGTAACTGTGATCACGTCACACGACGAGGGTTCACAACTTCTGCTCATGGGCCAAGGTCCCTGACAACGATGCAACGCTGGTCACGCGAAAAGACACTTTCTGGACTTGGAGGTGCAGAGACGTCAGATCGCATGACGCTGCAGTACGCGCTCGGAGCATTTCCCCCCTATGTCAGTCCGTTGTGTTCGCCGAAGTTTGCATGTTACCTGCCCCATAACTTCCTGCGAAGTATAAACTGCACTATGCACTGGATCTGTGCGTGAAGGACCACGGTTGCGGATTGCGTGAGCTCGACACTGGTCATGGCATGTGGCAGGTTTTTTTTACCCGTGGCGCTTCAATACCACACTCTAGCGTCGAATGCACATCAGAAAATCAAGCGGGGCAGAATATATCCAGGCGTATACTGAATAGTTACGGTCAAGGTATATTGAAAACACCATACTGGATCCGCAACATTATCGGTGTATCCAGATATCCTAGAGCAACAACTCATTCTGTTTGTTAGTATAACACTGAAATGTGGGGAGATCTGTCACTGAGGCGACACCCTGGAGGACGTGATGATCACATTGCTCAGGTGGAGGAAAGGAGATTGTTTACCTTGTATGACATGAAAACTTGTCACCGTCGTTAGTAGTGTCCGTATGTCGAAGCAGTCAAGCACCAACTCACAGTTATCGGGATCGTATTTCTGCTTAATGGACAGCAGATCTGCGTATTTGTATCCGAAAAAGGCTGTATGCGACCGACGATCAGGCTCTCTTCGAAGGCGAGAAAGAGGCAAGAATTTCGAGCACCTTCTTGCCAATCGGCCTCGAATGGGTCGCCTTCGTTTTGGTAGCTACCCTTGATCCCCAAAGCGACCAGCGGAGAGACGGCGTTGTGAATGCTCGTCATGACCTTGGCGTTCATTGCCGCGTTAACCCCGAGCGTCCATGGCCTGTGGAACCACGAGCAGCGTCCAAATCAGTCTTGGCAAACAACGTGGACGACCAAGGACGAGCGTCTGTCGAACACTCACACAGAATAAATGACATGCCAAGATGATCTGTACAGCGCCGGGTTTGCGCCCGTCGCGTTCACCACCGATTCGGACGCCGCGCCAGGCAGAGGTCCCAAAACGAGTGCAGGAACATTTCCAAATAGGCCGCCTCCCGCTGATCCGAGGGGTTCGTTGACGATCTGTAGTCCATTCCAGATCGCTTCCGAAACGGCAGCGATAGACGAGGAGTTAGACGGGTCGATAAAAGATTTCGGAATGAGACGAGATGCAAGCTGGTTCGAGGCACCATAGAGGTTCAGCTGGTCAAAGAAGGGCCCAACGTCCTGTTCAATGGCTGAACTAATCGTAGGGAACATCGACGTCGAGTTCGAGGTGACGTTGTAGTTTGACGAAACACTCTTGAGTTCCTCGAAGAAAAGATACAGGTCAGATAGCTCAGCAGTGCTAGTTGGCCAATAAAACGACTGAAAGCGAGGGATGAATCGGTTGGAGGGATGGACGGAGGAGGTGAGATGACACACGATCACGTATTTATCCTGGAACAAAATGAAACTTGTCGCAATCCCTGCATCAGTGAAGCAGTTCTGATATTTGGCCATAAGGCTAATGAATTCGATGCCAAGGGCGGTCGTATTTCTGGAGGCATTGGGTTCCACGGAAAGCTGAGATGCTCCGATTGTGACGGGAGGGTATACCCGAACAGTGGCGGAAGCTACAACGATCATGATAGGTAATGGCATGCAACACACGAATCGATACTCACTGACAATGCCCCAACTGCCTGCTCCTCCTCCCCGAAGAGCCCAAAATAAGTCAGAATTCTGCACGTCGTTGGCTACTTTAATCTGTCCATCTGCTGTGACAACCTGCCATCCGTGTTGTTGAGCCCAATGGACCATTCAGAGTAAACAAATTACTTCGAATTCGAGCGCATTATCCGCCTATTTCCAATAAGTTAGTTGGAAAAGAACGATAAACGTGGTAGCTCACAGCAAGCCCATAAGCAGGCGTCAACCTATACAAAGCCGAGACCATTAGGTGCAAGTCCCACACAGAACACCGAATGAAATCTTTACACGCCATGACCACCTCCTTGAAGGTAACCCCCGGCTAGATCCACGCGTGAATGACAAGCCCTAGGAACCAAGAGATTGGCTTGCCAGCTCCAACAGTCAGACAAACTCCAATAACGGGCGAAAAGTTTTGGGCCGCAGCATAGCTGTAAACTGTACGACGCGAATTTATGCAGCGGTTGTGAAAGCATTGAAGTGCTCACTGTTGTAGATCTGCGCACCGGCGCCCATGATCAGGGCCGGAACCGGAGCAGTATCCGAACCCTGGGCAACGAACTCCGGGACGTAGCTCAGATTGTCTATCATGTGGGTGTTCACCTGGAGAGTAGATGGAGTCGCAGAACGACCTTGATAGTCGTGACCTAGTCCCCTGGGTGAGTCAAGTTCCATGAAAAGCAATATTTCAAACCTGTGTTCTTTACGGTGAGTTTGACTTTATGAGCGGTCGCCCACTTGACGACAATAGTCGCGTCTTGAGCATCCCGAATCGAGATGCTGTAAGGTGGAGTTGAACCCTGGTGGCACGCTGCGCCACTGATTGGTTTTGGGCTGGAATAATTCAAAGCGCAACCTTCGTTAAAACCACATGACTCCCAGTTCGACCACAGAAGTGCCGCGGGAATTGCTTCACGCTGTCATGATTGGAGACGACATTACATCCATGTGTGCAATATACACATAGGTAGAACATACCTGCGTGTCATTGTCATATCCGGAAAGAACCGGTTGGCATGCCTCTGCGTTGTAGAGGGGGTCAGAAGTGTAGCAAACAGCTGCCCATGGTCTGAGAGCTTGAAGCCGTCCACCGACAGAGCTATTCAATGCCGCCCACTCTGAATCGCTCGGCCAGGTGTTGCTGGAGAGCGAAGCATAATTCGGGGTGGCATACGGCGCTTGCAATGCCTGCGTCGGCGCTATCCCCAGAGCCGCAAGCAAGAGAATTTTGCGCATGTGTCGCACTTCCCCAGTTATTTGGTTGCAGAAATGCGTCCATGCGATCTATTCGTGCTCTATATATCAATTAATAAGCTAGTCACCAGGAAAAAGAATGGTTTTTATCCTAATAACGACGGTCTCAGCGCGATTCGCCTATATTCATGCTCCGATGATGTACTAGCGCACGGAGGTAGATCAACGCCGAGACAGTTCACAGCTCAAATTCCACGGAAGATGTTAATGATTATCTGCGAAATGCAGCGTCGCGCCTTGGAGGTTGGGGCTCGCTTGGGGGTTGATAACCATAACTTGAAAGTAAGACAGAAGAATAGAGATCGTAGCAGGACTAGAGGTAGACGGACTTCGTGTTGCTGATAGTACTGACATGCGAGTCCTTTCGACGGGCTCGTGGCAACCGGCGGGAGAGTGGTCGCGTCAAGTTGTTACAAGTATCAAGTATCATGACGCGCTGAGTCAGCATGGATTACCCGATGATTGAAACAAGCGCTCGTCTCCGCAAAAGTATCCGAAGTAAGTTGTGACCGGCGTCAGAGGTTGCCACGAACTGTTTCCGAATTCTCGCTCTCTAATCCAAAAGCGAACTACAACGTCTCCGTCGAATCCGTCGACATGCAATCAAGAAGCACAATTTAAGAGGGGACTCTATTGAATTAATGCGTAACGTTGCTTCCCATGACTATCCTCAGTTGGACCTATCGCGAGGTTGCCAACCTTCCAAGTTCCATTTGAATCCCATGGTCTAGGGGTTTGAGTCTCTCCGGAATATTGGATTGTTAATGTAATGGTCGACTAATTCCGTCGCGGCTGAAAACGCCACGCTCACTGGAGTCACCTGAGCGACGTGCGGAAGTTATCTCAGAGGGTACGGTCGTCTATCATTGTCTCTGCGTCAGTAAACATCCTGATTGTTGTCTCAATGAGCTGCCCCTTGTCCTGAAGAAGCTCAAGGGTCCACCAGGGGGCTTCAAACCCGCATCGTACTAATAACATACTCTTTTCAGGGTTTTATTTATTTATTTAAATTTTACAACGGGGAGTAAGCATCGGCTTCGTGGCACGGCCCTCACTGCAAGAGTGCACGTTCATGAAGTCTGCGAGGCGATCACGATAACGGTGACATCCACGGCAGCCATATGCGGTACAGCACACACCCCCTACTGAGTGGAAAGTTCTAGATTACATTGGGGATTCTTTTCGCGCGGCAGAGAATTGCAGATATGGTAATTGAAGGGCAGTTGTCGAGGTTCTCGTTCCTTCACGCAGAAAAGACACTGCGGCTACTGTGCCATTGTCACTTCCATTGCCTTTTCAGTGGCATGTGCGGATGGACAGGCTCGCGGCACGGCGTTACAGCTCTCCCGTATAAGCCTTCCAAACGAAGGTATGATAAACCCCGCGGCGATGATGACGGTTGATCCGCGACCGTCGCTGTATTGCCCTTAGATGTCGGAAATGTTGCATTGTTGTCGACCGTTCCTTGGCTATCCCTCTGCGATTGAAGAAGCAAGCTGGGCGGTCACCGCGGTATTACATAGCAAGATACCTTTTGCTCGATCTGCTGCAGCAGCTGCGATTCATCACACACTCTCAGCGTTTGAAGTGCCCCGTGGAAAGCCACGATCAGCTGTCTATCTTTCGGAAGTCGCATAGGTTTTTTTGTTGATTGTCGCTGCCGATAGCAGAAGTAACGTTGATTCCTGACTTTGAATGATAACGAACCGCCGTGGCCGCGTTCCTGCCATTGTGTGGATGATGAGCATGAATGCTGCATCGATCGAGGGTGGCTTGCGCTCCGTATCTGTGTAAAATTGACTCCAAGCGTAGGGAGTGCAGTCATGTCCCAGCGATCGCTGCTCGAGGCTGATTGAACGGGTGGCAGTTAGGCATGGACGCAATGGTAAGCTCGTCGTCATTAAGGCTGTCGTGCTTTGAGTTGCAATTGGCGTTGATGGGACGGACGGACGGAGGTGTGGGAGCGAAGCCTCGTCGTCACTGGGCCGTCGCGCACGAACGTATCTAAGTATGTGCCCCGGCTCAAGGGCGATTCCGACCGACCAGGGCTCATCGGTCATCATGGCAGGGTCTTTCCACTGTGACGCTTCAAACACGATGTCTCGCCTGTATTCTGCGAAGTGGACTATACTATACTGAATAGTTATAGTTCAAGGTAGCATTGAAAACACCAAGCGAGATCAGTAACTTGACTGACGTATTCGAGTGTTCTAGAGCAACTCATTCTGTTTGCTAGCATAACATTGGAATGCGGGAGAATTGGTCATGGAGGCGACACCCTGGAGGATATCAGAATCACATTACTCGGCGAGGAAGGAAAACTGCTTACCTTGTATGACGTGAAAACTGTCATTGCCGTTAGCATCCAAATCTTCCATCAATGATCAACTCACAGTTATCTGGATCGTACTTCTGCTTGATGGACAGCAGATCCGCATACTTGTATCCGAAAAAGGCTGTTTCGACCAACGATCAGGTTCTCTTCAAAGACGAGGAAGAGGTAGGGTTGTCGAGTACCTTCTTGCCAATCGACCTCGAACGCGTCTCCTTCGTTCTGGTAGCTACCCTTGATCCCCAAAGCGGTCAGCGGAGAGACGGCGTCGTGAACGGCCGTGATGATCTTGGCGCTTGTCGTCGCGTTGATGCCAAGTGTCCATGCCCTGCGGAATAATGGGTGGTGTCCAAATCAGCCTTGTCCAGATAAGATCGAGCGAGCGGCAGTCGCTTGAACACTTACGCAGCATAAATGACATGCCATGCTGACGTGTACAGTGCCGGGTTCGCACCCGTCGTGTTCACTGATTTGGACGCCTTACCAGGCAGAGGTCCCAAGATGAACACGGGCGCATTGCCCAATATGCCATCTCCCGGCGCTGACCCGAGAGGTTCATTGACGATCTGTAATCCGTTCCAGATCGCTTCCGAAACGGCTGCGACGGATGCAGGATCAGAGGGATCGATGATCGATTTCGGAATGAGGCGGGAAGCGAGCTGGTTCGAGGCACCATAGGCGTTGAACTTATCAAAGAATGGCCCAACGTTCTGTTCCGCGGCGGCACTGATCGTTGGGAACATTAACGTCGTGTTTGAGGTCACGCTATAGTTCGACGAATGGCTCTTGAGGTCATCGAAGAAGGGGTATAGGTCCGATAGATCAGCGGTGCTGACCGGCCAATAAAATGACTGAAATTGAGGGGTTATTACCGGGATGGATGGATGGATGGGGTGAGACGACGCACAACCAGGTATTTGTCCCGGAACAGAATGAAGCTCGTCGCAATACCTGCTTCAGAGAAGCCGTGCTGATATTTCGCCGCAAGCTTTATGAATTCGATGCCAAGGGTCGTCGTGTTCTGGGGGAGAATGGGTTCGAGGGTAAGGTAAGATGCCCCGATTGCAACCGGAGGATATACTCGAATAGTGGCGGAGGCTGCATGATCAGGGCAGTGGCCTATGCAACACATCAATCGATACTCACTGACAATGCCCCAGCTACCCGCTCCCCCTCCACGAAGAGCCCAGAATAAGTCAGAATTTTGGACATCGTTGGCCACTCTAATCTGCCCATCTGCTGTAACAACCTATCACCACACTGTTGAGCTCGACAAAACACTCAGAGCAAACAAATCACTTCGAATTCGAGCGCGTTATCCGCCTGTTCCCACGTCAGTTGGAGCAGATCGACCAAGGCGGTAACTCACAGCAAGCCCATAAGCAGGCGTCAACCTATACAAAGCCAAGACCATCAGGTGCAAGTCCCACGCAAAACACCGAATGAAATCTTTACACGCCATGTCCACCTCCTTGAAGATAGCCCCCCGCTAAGTTTGCGTGAATATCAGGCAATAGATATCTGGAGATTGGCCTACCAGCTCCAACGGTGAGACAGGCTCCAATAACCGGTGAGAAGTTTTGGGCTCCAGCGTAAGCGTAAACTGTGCGTCACGCGGCTTTAATACGCCGAGTGTACAGTGTTAAGGTGCTTACTACTGTAGAGCTGTGCACCAGCGCCCATGGTCAAGGCCGGAACCGGAGTAGCGCCCGACCCTTGGGCGACGAACTCCGGGACGTAGCTCAGATCGTCCATCATGTGGGTGTTCACCTGGAGAGTAGACGGAGCAGCAGAACGGCCTTGGTAGTCATGGCCTAGTCCGCTGAGTAAGCAGAGTCCACGAGAGGGAATCGGAACCGCCAACCTGTGTTCCTTATGGTGAGTTTGATCTGATGAGCAGTTGCCCACTTGACAACAACGCTTGCATCTTGGGCGTCTCGAATCGAGACGCTGTAAGGTGGAGTTGAACCTTGATGGCATGTTGTGTTGACGACTGGTTGGGGGTTGGTGTGATTTAAAGCGCAACCTTGACTGTAACCACATGACTCCCAGTTCGGCCACAACAGTGCCGCGGGAACTGCTTCGCGCTGTAATGATCGGAGTCATCACCACACCTGTATGCACAGTATATGGGCAGAACATACCTCCATGTCACTGTTATATCCAGAAAGAACAGAGTGGCACGCATCTGCGTCATACAGAGGGTCAGAAGTGTAGCAAACAGCTGCCCATGGTCTGAGGGCCTGAAGGCGGCCACCGGTAGAACTGTTCAACACTGCCCACTCTGAATTGCTCGGCCAGGTGCTGCTGGAGAGTAAAGGTAAAGTTGAACTAGTATACGGCGCTTGCAGCGCCTGCGCCGTTGTTATTACTGGAGCTGCGAGCAAGAGAGTTTTGCGCATGGGTCGTAGATCCCCACTTAATGGGTTGCAGAAATGGATTACGGCAAACCTGCGGTCCATCCGCATCCTATATATCAAAGTGATGCGCAGACGCACGGAGGTAGAACAGCGCCGTCCCCGCGGATCATCTTGATCGTGACAGAATCCATCACGTCACGCCAAGGCTGTCATACTTTTGCAAATGAGTCCTATTTTCCATTCTTCCAAGAAGTAAACTACAACATACTATCCGCGTTGACACGCGAACTGGAAGCGCATGTTGACCCGGTAGCAGGAGAGGCTTTATCAATTTATGCCCAACTTCGCTGCCATGACGATCTTCATCGAAGCGCTTTCTCACTCATATCTCCTGGGTTCCGACCATGCAATTCTATTGGTCTGGTCAGCCGAGACGCTCTGAATGTCACCGGAGACATCGGTACCAGTTTGAATAGGTTGCACGGGGGCAGCTTTCGTCTAGTCATGTATCATACAGACGTTCAAGAGATACGGTCATTTGTGTACCAACCGCTGCTCATGGAACCCTATTATTGTCTCGAATTTCAGTTAGGGCCCGGGGATTGGACG
>JBBPLT010000168.1:0-52252 GCA_038089955.1 Strobilomyces dryophilus
CCTGGCAGGGACGTAGTCCCCCATCCTTTTTTGGTACAAAGAAAAAAGGAGAAGCTTGGGGGGATTTGGATAGTACTATCTTCCCACTTTTCAGGTGTTCGTCAATGAACTCTTTACACACGACGCGCTCCTTTGGGTTTAGTGAGTAGACTTTAGCGACTTTCGGGACAAAATCTTTTCCTAAGTCAATGGAGTAGTTGAAGGATCAGTGTGGGGGAAGATCTCCATTTGTTGGCTCTCTGAACACCTTGGAGAAGTCCTTGTAATGGTCCGGTAAGGGAATTTTGCTTTTCTGGTTGGCCATGGCAATTTCTGTAGAGATGGTGGCTTTTCTCATTTGCAGATTTACTCAGTCAGTAGTGGTAAGTCGCAATCGTTTTGCCCAAAGTTGCTCTATCTTGGAATTCGGGGAGGTTTCCAAATAACAGAGAAGGTATCTCTGTTTGAGGGCCTCCAGATGATCATGTCACAAGACGTGGGGTTTATCAGGGAGTTTTACTGTTCCTTTTGCCCAGTCTATAGAGTGGTTACTTTCTCTGAGCCAGGGGAGTCCTAGAATCATGTTTTCTTTTCCACAATCAAGAACCGTGAAATCTCACTCTTCTTCGTGATCTCTGATTCATATGGTAATATGAACTTTGTGGCAGGTTAGTCCTCCTTTATTGACTGTCCCATCTACATTCTGGGCGACGATTGGTTTTGCAAGTCATTCCTTCTTTAGTTGGTATTTTTCAACTAAGGCTTGGTCGATCAGATTTCCAGAGGCTCTGCAGTCTATCAAGGCATTTGTGTCAATGATTTGTGCTCCAGGGAAGGCATAGAAGGAGATGGGGATTCTCATTGATGTGGCCTTATTATTGGATACAAGTACAGGAGCGATAGTGACAGTAGGGGGAGATGACATCGACACACATCCCCCTTTCAGAAACCCTCTACCTCAATGGTTTCTGCTATGTGGATTTCCAGGGGTTCGTTGTTAGGTACTTCCTCATCTGCCGAGAGTCCTTTGTCTTCTTCATAACAAGCCTTAAGTACCTTTAAGATGTCTTGCTGGGATATTCCTTTCTTCTTCCCCATCGAGGTGATGTAATCCTCTACCTCCATGGTCTTCTTTACAGTTTTGAAGGTTACCGGGAGGTTTCAGGGGGGTGGTTTCTTTTGCCATTCCTTCCTTGGCTGTTGGGGATGGTTTCGGGTGGAGCAGCCTTTCTTATGACAGATGAAACAGAGGTTATCATGGAGGTGTCAGGCTTTTTCGACAGGGGAGAGTCTAATGGAGTCAATGTCCATGGCGTTGGGGTCTCATTGATTGTCTCAGGGAAGGAGATGTCCTACAGTCCTTCCCTTTTTATACCATTCTAGCTGGGTTTTTTGCGTGTGGAATTGGCTAGCCTTCTCAATCCATCCTTCTATAGTAGTAGGCAGGTTTTCCATGGAAATGATCATTCCGGTGATTTCAGGATCGAGTCCTTCATTGAAGTGATCAATGAGGGTTATGGGGTCGGTTATCTTAGATTTTGCCGCATAGAGTTAAAATTTAGTTACATAGTCCAAGAAGCCATTCTCTTTGTCTCAGAGATTTTGTGAGAGGCAAGCAAGTTTTCCTCTGGCAGCAGCATGTTCATCATGGGGGGTAAAGGTTTTTAGGAAGTCCTGGATAATTTCTCCCAGCGTAGGTTTCTTTTCATCATCGATGGTGGGGTCTAGGAGTTTTTCGAGCAGTGGTTCTGTATAGAATCTTCCTCATCCTTTATTCATCATGTTGAGGAAGATCAGTCATTGCTGCTCGGGGGTATGGATGTTCTGGTTAATCAAGAAGTATGCCTTCATGGCATTACTCCACCAGCGAGCATCTTGCAGTTCTCCAGAAAACCCATCCGGGAGTCCCACCTTCATTTCTCTGGCGATGTGTGCTTCGTCTTGGTCAGCCATTGATGCAGTTCCGGAGGATATTGGTGGGGTTCTAAACCAAGGTCGATTGGCAATCTCTGCAAGACTTCCGGTCAGGGCTGGTCCTAGGGCTTCGGCTAGGGTTTCAACAGTGAGAGGTGGTGGAGAGACTGGTCCTTCTGCAAGCAATCTCCTCTCTCTTGGTGAAGGGCTTCATGGTGGTGGCGATGGTTCCTTTGGGACTATAGTTCCTGGGAAGTAGGTAGTTTTGACATGGGTACAAGGAAGTGGGGAGAATGGGGTGTGTGGGTTTCGAGAAGATCCGGCAATCCTTCAGGGTGAATCGGGTGGTAGGTCAGGGGGAAGGGAGAAGAGTCCAGAGGGCTGGGGTTCTTCATCAGAGGAGGAGTCGGCTTTGTATTTCGCAGGAATGATTGCTTTCCAAGTGTCTCCCTACTCCAGCATGGAGGGGAGTAAGATAAGCTAGTTCTTTTGTTATGCAGATGCATAGAACCTAGCAGCATTCTGTCGCAAGTGGAACGAAGACTTCTAGAGGGATCTCACGTTGACTCAAACCCTGAGGCAAGCGGTGGCTAGGAACTAGCGTGGATTGCATAGAACTAGCTTAGGGCTACAAGTACAGGGCATCGGGTATTTATATGTTCTGGATGGAGGTGGGAACTATGAGGGCCAAAAGGAGAGATACCCTAAAGGAGTAAATGGATGTCCATGTGGAAGGAGTCAGACTACTGTGGATCGAGTCAGAGACAAAAGGGGAATGGAATGTGGAAGGGTGAAGGGTGAAGGGTTTGGAAATGGAATGCGGTGTTAATACAGAACAACAAGGCAGCTGCAGAGAGTGAGAACAAAAGAAGAAACAACTGATGGCATATACCGAGACATCTAAAGGGGCTGATTGTCAAGGAACCAAGCGAACTCTTGTTGAAAGAAAGCCTGCTCTTCAGGGGTGATTGTAACAAGAACTAGCTAAGGAACATGGAAAGAAGTACTCAACTTTATATACTGGAGGGTGGCAAGGGGTGGGAACCTTCAGGGTTGAGGGTTCTACTAAGTATGGTCTCAGGCGTCCATTGTCAAGGATCAAAGGAAGAGAAATAGGATCAAAGGAAGTGGAACATGGGAAGGGGAATGGTGTGTCCGGAACTCCATGTGGAAGCAATGAAAATGGAGATTGGTAGAAGTACAAAAGAAGACAAGATGGAAGAAGAAGTCCAGAAGGGCAGGATGCAGATTGCCACATGTTGGAAGGGCAAGGGCTGTTCTAGGCACCCCCTCAAGGTATCATTGGTGACCTGCATGACAGATGTGGAGGGGTTGTGATGGTGGACTTGGGCTTGGTCTTCATGGAGTCATCTGGAATGGGAGGAAAAGACAGGATAGGGGCATCTTCCCATACAACCATAACAGTAAGATATAATGCAAAATGCTGTATTGCACAGCCTTGAGACTGCCCTATTCAACTTGGCCAGCAAGTATAAGCCCCCAGTAGTCTGCAAAGGACCACCACCAGGTCAATGTATCTCAGCTTCATTTTTTGGTTCAACTCTTTCTCAATGCAAGTATTTCATACCAGAACCAGACTTCCAGACTGAAGTCAAAGTCCTTGATTTGGTTCTTGTAAGTGGCCTTAAAGTGCTTGATTGAGTCAAAGCAAGCCTTCAAGAAACACTTTCAAATAGACTGAAGATCTTCCTGATGCTTTTGGAGCTGTCAGGCTCTCCAAGCAATCAGATTAGTCACAGTGATGGGATAGGAATCTAGATGAGGAATAAGGAACATAGCCTTGGTGATGTCAAAGGGGAAAAGCAGCTCAACACCATGAACCATGAAGTAGGGAGACAAACCAGTGGACTGAATGATGGTTACATGCTCAGTCCAGAAGACCAAGTAAGCAGCCAAATGCCAGCAAGACTCCCCTCCAGCAAACTTTTGATAATGGCTCCTGGACATCATAATGACACCATCCAACAATACCATTTGCTTGAGAGTTGTAGGGACATGAATTGTTATCAGATCATTGATTGATTGCACTATTGGGCTTAGTCAGCATTAACCACCTTCTGGTTATTTTCTATAATAAGAACATTTCCAAAGCAACATCCTGACTGTGACATAAGTTTCAATACCCACATGTCACATATCCCACTATGCCTACCAAACTACCTGTGGGCCCAGGATCTGCCTGGAGGGCCTTCCTATGCATAGTCCATACAAAATATAACAACCATACAAACCCATTACTACTTAACATAGTGGGGACAAGTTTCAGTTGGCCCATATGTGACAAATGGCACACACTGTACATACTACTTACTGCATTCACAACCACAGGGCTGCTTCTAAGGTCTTTCTCAAAGTATCATGTAGTCCCTTCCCAATCAAAACCAGCTTTCCAGATGCAGGAATTCCAACCATATCCCTTGTTTCCACTTGTGTAATTTCATACATGTTCTGTACCCCCTGAAGCATGAATTCTTCCCCAGTCTGCAGGACAAACAATCCTTTGCAACGTAACACCCTGAGGTCAAATGTGTGGTCTGTGTGGTCTTGCCCCATAGGATCATCATGTCGCCACAGTAGTTCCTGAATCCAATGCTCGATCTTGGCCAACTGATCTGTTGTCAGAGGGGGGATTGACAGCTGGAGGCTAGAAATTCCACGGAGCTCATAGTGTGTAGCAGAGCTTGGACAAGCATGGTCATCAAGAGCTTCGCCACATCGATGAGATTGAAACGTGGCGTTTTGTAGTTGTCTGGTTCCCGCATAGGCATTGATATTCATAATGTGGACCAGATCGATAGTTGTCTGGACTGTCCTATGAATGGGCACAGACGGGTTGATTCTGTGAATTAGTCCTTCTGTCGCGACTAGTTTGTCATCCGATACGAGGTCGACCTTATTCAACAGAATCACGTCCGAACATGCTATTTGTCTGTGCGAGGAAGTGTTAGCGTAGACAGGGTCGTTTGAACATAGCACACCTCAGGCTCTCGCCAATGCCATCAACTGAGTGATCTTCCTCCATTTGCTGATTGATATTGGGTCAGACATCACTCACAGCTGGTTGTCCGAAATCACCTGCTTGCCAAAGACCGCGTCTACTACACAAATCACGCCATCGAGGGATATTTGCTTGCGAAGCCCCGCGGAGTATTCTTCGTTTAGCCAAAACATCGAAGCAATAGGACCTGTTTCGTCGAAGCTCGACTCGATTCGGATATGAATGATGACAATGTTTCTCACCGGGGTCAGCAAGCCCGGTAGTTTCGAGTATGATGTGGTCAAATGCACCCTTACGTTCCATCAACTTCTCAATCGCAGCTATGCCGGCGTCTTTGATACTGCAACATAGACACCCGTTTGCCAGCTCGAGAAATTCCTCCGAGTTCTCGGCCATTGGGTCTTCACTAGAGGAGATGTTGATGGCTTTTGCTAGACCAGCGAGGATGAGTGCGTGAAGGGACCTGCCATGGCGGTCTGCTGACCGACCTTCGATATTCTGCTCGCTGATGAGTATTTACGCGTACACTTGATACTCAGGGAAGAGACCTACGGCTGTATCCCCGAACTCGTTCATGATTACTGCGATGCGATATCCATGTCGCTCCGTAAGTATGCGCCTGTGCATCGCGTCGGTGGTACACAAGGACTCAGAGCAACATGAAACACACCTCAACAGCGTGGACTTCCCCGCGCCGAGGAAGCCAGTGATTATAGTGCACGGAATCCGTCGAGATTCCAGCAATTCTGTCGATGGTGCGTCGTGATCGATGAGCGTCCTACCCTACATCGTCAACCGTCAGTGCCACTGGAACTGGGCCAACCTCACGGTATGTCGTCGTCTTGGTCCATGTCCGAGTCCGAACTCCGCGACTGCATCCGAGCCGCCAATTGCCCCTGCACTAAATCCGGTGGCGGACGTTGGTTTCTTTCCATCTTCACTTTCTCCTTTCGCTCATGGCTGCGCTCAACCTCAGCGACGAGGTTCTGAAGAATCTCGTGCAAGGTCCTGGAGACGTAGAGTGGAGGCAAGTCTGAATCGCCTCTCGGCGAGCCGTCTCCCTGTCTGGTCGTTGCCACCGCTCACGACAGTCCAGGTACGAGATGAGACGCGAATGTCAAGAAATACTCCCCGGTCTCTTGCTCGGCCCGTTCCAAGCTTCCAAATCGCTCGAGACGTTAAAATCTCTGAGTGTCACTCATATGTGAGCCTGCCGCAGCGACCACTTACTCCGTCCTGTTCAAAGCCGGGCACTCGAGACGGCCACTTGCGACCGTGTCGGATGGTGAACGAATGCTCAACGACTGTTCTGCAGTGTCTGCATAAGAGACCAGAAAGAGGCCTTCTCTGTCAAACCTCGCTTTCCCGGTCAATTCACTTACTTGGTGCTGGACGTGGAGGACAACGAAGAACAGAACGTTATCAGACTATTCCCAGAGTACGCTCCTTCGAGCTTCCTTGTGCTCGAAAGCTAGACTGGTTTCACGTAGAGCGGACCAATTCATCCAACAAGCCTTGACTCAGGGTGGCAAGGTTCTCGTCCATTGTAATGGTAAGCGAAGACTCCCTATGTTCTCCTCCGCTCATCATCATCATCGTTGTACGTCAGGTGGCATCTCATTGTCTCCCGCTTTCGTGGTCATGTTCGTCATGCGACATTGTGCGCTCTCCTGGGAAGATGCGCTACATTTGGTACAGAATCGGCGCTATTGTATATCACCTAATGGTGGTTTCTTGACACAAATCAAAGTATACCACTTTCCAGACGACGATGTAGTGTTATCCTCACTGATTATGGCCTCTTTCGTTTACTTGTGTAGGAATACGAATCCATATACAAGGCCAAAGCTGCGGTCGCCAACTTCCCCACAGCACCGATGCAAAGAGTGGTGTCTCGTAGGAAAAGGGAGGATGAAGAAGATTCGAGGTTCACGTTGCATCGTCCTCGGCCCTACATGTCCTGACGTTTTCTGACAGAATAGAAGACCGTAAGAGAGTGCTCGTGGACGACGACGGCGATGACGCGATGATGGCGACTGGACCTTGATACTGGGCTCTCGCTGTGTTGTTCGGTCCGAGGTAATTATTATACTGTATAAACGAGTTTACCTGTGTTGCAAATTTATACTTAGGTTTGCATTGGGGGTATGAAGTATTCAATAAAGGTTGGGCTACAATGACTTGATCCTGGCCTTTTCCTTCTCCTGCACAACCTGTTTCGCGTGTACATCTGTGGTGCGTCTCAGCGGATGTTTGTCAATAAACCAGTGAACACTATACCTTTGCGCTTCACAAAGGCCTCTATGGATATGCCCGTAAAAACGACGCCTGCTCCGAGCCACTGACCAATGGTCAGCTTGTGATCGTACACCACTACTGATAAGATCATAGTGAACATCTTCCGAGTGAGAGTGATCGTCCTGCAAATGAAATGAGATGGTTGGACTAGAAGAGCAGGCAGTAGAATGATACAAACACGAGAGTCAAGGACCCGAAGTGCTGGAGCGTCTCAAAAATAAATAGCTGGCCGAGCGCGCCCGTGAGCGAAAACTGAATGAGTGGTATGATGACTGACGGGTGCGAGTTGATGAATTCCAACGCGCTAGAGAACTCGCTCTGTGCCCCAGACGAGGGATGAAGAACAGGGATATGGGGTAATGGGAGTGTTCCAAGGGCAGTGGTCAAGACCGTACAGAATGCATTGATCCAGAACATCATCTGCTGCCCCGAGACTTTGTACCTGGAAAAGATCTCGTCCTGTGTCGAGTTGACAGCGCCGTCAAGAATCAGGTTGACGAGAAGATAAGCGAAGCCAACGATCTGTAGGTATGGCGACTGCGTTCCATCAGCTTGGTTGGATCTCGCTTTGGAAGGTTTCTCGTTGCCAAAGAACATGAACACGCTGATGCCGGTCGTAACCAACGCGACTACGAAATACTTGTGGGGAGCAAACTTGCGTCGATAGAGTATAAAGTTCATGAGCATGACAGGAACGAGCTTGCAGGATTTTCCGAGTACCATGGTTGGGTATGTGATGTATGAGAGCGCAGCAAACCCGAACGGAGCCGCGAGGGCAATGAAACTAGAACATTGGAGGTAACCGAGGAGGAGGCTTTTGCGGACATCCATTGTATTTGAGAGTCCATTCGCCTTTGACGATCCGTTGGGCAGCACGGGTGCGGGGATATCGAGGCCGAGAAGGGAAGAGAAGGACGACCCTGACTTTCCACGGATGTATATGTAGCAAAGAGCAGACAAGGAACAGAGAAAGCTCTGGCATGTCCCGATAAATAATGCCGATTTGAACTTGTGGAAGGATTTTCCGTCGATGGACTGGAACGGAACTGAAACTACACGAATGGATTCAGTTTTTACACTCTTCCGAGAGAATTACGATCGTACGGCGCTCTTGTGCAATGGCCCAGAGCTGGTCACAGTTTCTGTGTCAGCTAAATCCCCTGGATTATAACGCGACGACTTACAAGAAACATGGCGTACACGCCTGTTATACACAGGCCGAGTCTGCAAAGCTTATCAAGATATGGACTACGGTGAAATAGAGACCAAAACCAATCTTAGCAGGGACATTTCTTATGCCTTCGGGGAATGAGTGAGGTGGGTGCGCGAGGTGAAATTCCGTAAAGTGCTACGTGTGTGTTTCTATAGAGCCCGTTACAGTAACCCTGTTATAAGGTTAGGGTTGACACTCGTTCACCTCCGCTTCGTATCGAACGGTATGTCGGTCTTTCTTACGCCCGCAGGCGTAGCACCTGTTGCACCAGTGACAGCCTTGCTCGATGGGCCCTACACCGAGCTATCGTAAGTCTGTCGTTGATATTTCTCATCCGATTCAGATGCCCTCTGCAATCTGATAAGTTCTTTGCGTAGCTCTTTTGGGATTCTGGGGATGGGGATCAAATATTCAAGACCCCTCTGAACGATGAGGGAACGTATCATACAGCCATTCTCCACTCTCAGAATGACCGTTGACAAGTACTTCTGGCCTCGCTCGCCGACCGAGTGGGCTGTTCGAACGCTGTTGTCAACTAAACTGGGCCGAATGACTTGTCAACGTCATTTTCATATCGGGGTCTGAATGACCCGTGAAGGTCACAACTTGGGACGTGCACGATGATCATCGTCTGTGATCAATCATTTCGAGTCAGTGCCAATGTACCATGCCTTTTCAATGTGGCATCGAGTTTAGTAAGAGACCGGTGCTGGACATGGCTTTCCTCCGATGCTGCGCTAAACAACGCACGTGCGGTCATTCCAAAGTTCCTATGTACCACCGCCACTGAGTTTCTGAGACATGCTTACTGCACACCCTGAATCGTGGAAAAGGCGAGCGCGGTTATAGTGGCATAAACCTGTGCACGCCAAGTGGATCGTACCATACCGACGGGCGCTGTTTTTGTCGAGAGCGGTGGATGGGCCTCGAGCTCGTAAGCAAGATTGGCCGCCTCAGCCGAAGGCAGTATAGGTCCGAATCGCCAGACGACTTCTTCCGTCGGTTTACACACCGTTCAAATAATTTACCGGAATCGTGCGTGGGAAGTGCCACGTCCCTTTTGAATACCACGTATCCACTCTCTTTTGCTCTTGTCTTTCGCGCTCGTTTTAGAGTCTCTTCTCTTTGCTGGAGCCTTCTTGGCCCTGTTACCCGCCCTTGTCCATAGGCCGCTTGTACTTTTCCTTCCCAATGCCCGCCGCGTCCACCTCGGACGTTGTCATCGTCGTCCTTGGCGTAGTCCTCGCCGGGGCCTATCTCTTCCGTGACCAACTTTTCTCCTCCACCAAACAGAAGGTCACCCCTTCCCCTCCACCAAAGGCTTCCAATGGCCACAGCAACCCGAGGGACTTCGTCGCCAAAATGAAGGAGGGGGTATGTTCCTGAGTTCCTCTCTTGGCCCCTCTGCTGACTTGCTCGTCCTTCAGAAAAAGCGCATCGTCATCTTTTACGGCTCACAAACAGGTACCGCCGAAGAATATGCCATTCGTCTTGCCAAGGAAGCAAAATCCAAGTTCGGTATTTCGTCTTTGGTCTGCGACCCCGAAGAGTATGACTTCGAGAACCTCGACCAAGTCCCAGAGGATTCATGTGTCTTTTTCGTCATGGCCACCTACGGAGAGGGCGAACCAACCGACAACGCTGTGCAACTCATGCAAAACTTGGCGGACCAGTCCTTTGAGTTTACCAACGGTGAGCACAAGCTGGAGGGTCTCAAGTACGTCGTCTTCGCTCTTGGCAACAAGACCTACGAACACTACAATGCTATCGGTCGCAACGTCGACGCCGAGATGACCAAGATGGGCGCTGTTCGGATCGGCGAACGTGGTGAGGGCGACGATGACAAGAGCATGGAAGAAGATTACCTCGCATGGAAGGACTGCATGTGGGAAGCATTTGCTGAGTCTATGAGTGTTGAGGAAGGCCAAGGTGGTGACTCCCCCGACTTTACCGTCACAGAACTCGAGTCACATCCTCAGGAAAAGGTTTATCTTGGTGGGTGTCGTGCTTTACCGATCACGCTCTCACACCTAATCGCTTTCCAGGTGAATATTCGGTTCGTGCCCTGACTAAGACCAAGGGCATTCATGATGCCAAGAACCCTTACGCATCCCCTGTTTCGGCATCTCGTGAACTCTTCAGAGTTGCCGCGAACCGGAATTGCGTTCACATGGAATTCAACATAGAAGGCTCCGGAATTACTTATCAACACGGCGACCACGTCGGCGTGTGGCCATCCAACCCTGATGTCGAGGTCCAACGCTTACTCTGTGTGCTCGGGCTCGGGCATAAGCAGGATACCGTTATTAATATTGATTCCCTCGATCCTGCTCTAGCTAAGGTTCCTTTCCCTGTTCCTACCACCTACAGTGCAGTGCTTCGCCATTACATCGATATTAGCGCGGTCGCAGGTCGTCAAATGCTCGGTGTCTTTTCGAAGTATGCACCATCTCCAGAAGCCGAAGCATTCCTCAAAAAGCTGAGCGGTGATAAGGAAGAATATGCCGCTGTTGTCGCGAATGGATGTTTCAAGCTCGGAGAGGTGCTTCAGCTTGCCGCCGGAAATGATATCTCAGCTCCCCCTACCATGGAAAACACTACGTCGTGGTCTATCCCCTTCGACACCATCGTTTCCTCCATCCCTCGTTTGCAGCCCCGGTACTATTCGATCTCTTCCAGCCCTAAGGTCCATCCTACGACGATCCATGTCACTGCAGTGGTGCTCAAGTACGATTCCATCCCCAACTCCCTGTCTCCAGCGCGCGCCGTCTACGGTGTTGGCACGAATTTCCTATTGAATATCAAGCATGCGGCGAATGAGGAGCCTGTCACGTCCCTCCCTGCCTATGCTATTGAAGGACCTCGCGGCGCTTACAAGGAAGATATTATTTACAAGGTTCCTATCCATGTACGACGATCGACTTTCCGTCTGCCCACCAACCCCAAGAGTCCCGTTATCATGGTTGGTCCCGGTACAGTGAGTGTTGTACACATGAGTTGAGTGGAGTTTTCTGACGAAATAACAGGGTGTTGCTCCATTCCGTGGGTTTGTGCAAGAACGAGTCGCACTTGCTAAACGCACCATGGAGAAAAATGGACCAGACGCACTGAACGACTGGGGCACCATCTCACTCTTCTATGGCTGCCGCAAGTCCACCGAGGACTTTTTGTATGCTGAGGAGTGGCCGAAGTACGTAGATGACCTCAGGGGCAAGTTCAAGCTTCAGTGTGCTTTCTCTCGTGAGCCTCCTTTCAAGCCGGACGGGAGCAAGATTTATGTGCAGGACCTGATCTGGGAAGACCGCAAGAATATTGCGGATGCAATCCTTGTCGGCAAGGGTTACATCTACATCTGCGGTGACGCAAAATCGATGAGCAAAGGTGTGGAGGAGGTGCTCATGCGGATCCTTGGCGAGGCAAAGGGAGGGAGTGCGGAATTGGAGGGCGCGGCAGAGATCAAGTTGCTCAAGGAACGATCGCGGATGTTGTTGGACGTGTGGAGTTAATCAGTGTTGGGATTCATATCGTCTTGCTTCCTTTGGGGCGCGTCGGGACTGCACCTCTTCGAACGACAATAATTCATGACGTTCCTATGGATCTAGTAATTAGACTTGCAACGTAGTTGCTTACATTATTTGCACGAATGTTACGGCTCACCTCGGAATTCAGATGGGCAGACCGTCATACACCTGGAGTCGGGTTCTACTTTTGTCTTGTAGCTTGCAGCGTTCTCCGCCATGTTGCGGACCGCGGGCACGAAAACAACTTGTGCGTTGCTGCGTTCAAACCGCTGCTATTCGACTCGCGGGGTCGGAGTAACCCCAGAGAGCCCTCGCGACAATCGCCCTTCTCCAACCGCCAAGAAGCACGCTGCCGGTCCTGCCCCAGGACAAGCGAATGGGCCGATTTCTTCCCCCTCGATCGACCTCGAAGCCTTTCGGACCCGTCTCAGGGACTGGGGCATCCTAGCAAACTCTTCTCTGCAGCGGCGCACCGACGAGCTCTCCAAAAAAGCGACGTCCACCTTTTCCAACCTCGCCCTGCACCTCAATCGCGTGACGGGATACGAGGAGATCGAGGCGTTGAAACGACGGGTCGTCGAACAAGGCAAGTGCTCCCAGTTTCTCGCCCGTCTTGCACGAGGGACCGACGCATCTCAACGTCCGAAGAGGCTCACATCAAGGCGATGCGCCGCGCGGCCAGGGAGGCCAAGACTGCCTACGACGACGCGGTACTCCAGCGCTCCGTGTCCCAGCGCCGGGTCAACGACCTCCTCCAGCGCAAGTCGAGCTGGACGGACGGCGACGTGAGCGACTTTACTTCGCTCGTACGCTCGGACCACGCCTTGGAGCAGCAGGAAGCGCGCACGAAGGCCCGGGTGGCAGAAACGGAGGACGTGGTCGATCGCGAGTTTGTCGAGCTCATGCGCATCATATTGGCGAGGTACCACGAGGAGCAGATCTGGAGCGACAAGATTCGGAGCACGTCGACGTATGGGTCGCTGGCCGTGCTGGGTGTCAATGTGGTCGTGTTCATCATGGCAATCATTGTTGTCGAGCCATGGAAGCGCAAGAGGCTGGCACAGACTTTCGAGAGAAAGGTGGAGGAGATGGGTGCCGAGACCAAGACCGTAATGAACACGGGTGCAGCTCGACTAGAAGAGCGGCTAACGGCGCACGAGAAGCTGTTGACGGAGCTGGTCACCAAGGTATCTACAGAGGCCCAGCAAAGCTTCTTTACTATGAAACCCATGGAGACATCTCTAGGGGATACATCTAACTTTCCGTCCTCCACTTCGTCATGGTGGTCACAGGTATACTTCTCCTACCCACATCTCGGCGTTCTTCGAGGTAGTGAGTTAATGCTTGTAGCCGGGAGTGCTGCCGTTGGAGGAGTCATAACACTTGTAGCGCATAGCTTATTTGCTAGATGATATCATTGATGATGCTCTGAACAATGCACCCCCTCGTAGAATTGTACTTCTTCGTTTTTTCACCTCCCAACGCTATTTCCTCATTTCCACGACTTCGTGCATCCATTCAGCCTGAGCATTCGTGCTGCGATATACTCGACAGTGAACTCTGGAGGACACGTTCGAGACATGTGACTCATTTGTCAACAACAAATTCACCTTTCGAGTATAAATTCTCTGCGATCGTGCATGCTACATTCGCTCCAAGTTTCGGTGTCCCACTTGATCCAACCCCATCCATTTTTAATCTGCAATGCAAAGGTTCTGATGCAGTCCAGAAGCAAGAAAGCACCTACCTCTGGTTTCTTGTGCGGCGCTAGCACCACAAGCCAGGCGGCCTTTGTGCTCAGTTCTCGCAAGAGAGCAAACAATTCGGACGAAGACTCCACGAGATGCAGCGCAAAAGAACACACGACCATGTCGATTTTGCCGATAGGCGAGTGAGCATTGCTCGCACCACTGACGCCGATCGAGGTGGCAGCAGATACTATGGGTGGAAGTAGTCCCTCCGAGATATCGCGAAAAGCAAGCGGTGCGCAAGGCAGTGTAGTGCGCTCTATGTAAGCCGCCTGTGTGTACTGCAATGTTGCGTGAGTGATATCCGTGCCAGGTCCCTCGACCGACATGTGCTCACAGGATCTGCTGCGGTGATTAACAAGTCCCCCGGCACCTGGTTTGTCCCTTCAGGCCCGTCCCTTTGGGTCGACGTTGATAAGGTTTCACAGTTGAGGATGGTCATCCCTTTCACTCTCGGCCGCACACCCGAGATGCCGCGTTTCCACCATTCGTACGCAGCTGTGGTGACTTCCCCGCTTGGTGTGTGATCGAGTGTGCCGTGAGCGGCATGGGCGGCGAAATAGAAACGTGTTCATTACCTGCCTGCTTCCAGGGACATTATTGGATTATGTGAGAGTCACATTCAAGAGGACGACTCCGCAGACGCACCGCAGGCCATGTCAAAGATGAGCGGTGATCTGGAGCCGATGGTCCCTTTCTCGTGGGCCCACCACCTGACATCAAGGGCTTGTCACACCCATCACCTGCGTGATACGCCTTCTTTTTTTCACTGACCTTTCTAGCCAGGTGAACACGCATGCACGGACGCCAGGGAAGTGTGGATTGCGATAGGACGCGCCGACCTTCGGAGCGAGGCTAAGTAGTAGGTTCAATGGGCGACGTCTCAGAGTCGCACGTCCGCACCTGTTTATAATACTATGCACGATCGAGGCGATGAGGACGGATCTGGAGCGTGAAGAGCCAAATTTATTTGCCGTACGTTGTCTACGCCGTGTTCACCGTAGTTGGCTCGCATGGAGTGTTGAAGATTGCCCGTGGTACTTACACGGTGTGATCTCCCGCCTAACATGATGGTCGGAAGGGTAGAGCAACCGACTTGGGGTCACCCTAAATGTATTTCCTATTATTGTGGGTACTACTTCAAGACTATTGGCACATGGCGACGGTCATGTTCTTACATTGATCTTCGTCATAGTTCAGAGCCCATAGGTAGCTGCACTTCCCATGGCCACCGAACCTATGGATACCCGGGAAGAAACAGAGTCCACGGTTCGTCACGATGCCGACGTCGACACGTCGCTCGCGGACAAGGAGGCCGAGCCAACGCGCGAAAAGCGCGGAGGAAAGAAGGAAGGGGCATTGCGAGATCGCGAACCCGGCAAGTCCGTCTTGCCATTCACGAGAGTACAAAGGATTATGAGAGCGGATAAGGTGCGTCCGTTGCCACCGCGGACGAGTGACTGCAAGACGCGGGCTTAGGACCTTCCCATGGTCGCTCGGGAGGCGACGTTTCTCATCTCGCTCGCGACCGAAGAGTTCATCAAAAAGCTCTCGCAAGCGTGCCAGAGAGTCGCAGAAAAGGAAAAAAGAACGACCGTTCAACAAAAGGACGTCGGTAAAATGGCCCGGGTTCGTGTAGTATACACCACTAATTGATACCCGATAGCGAGCATTGTCCGTCGAGCTGACGAGTTTCTGTTCCTGGAAGGTATGTTCACGTCAGCGAAATAGACGATGTATGGAAATTGACATGGGCTGGTGCAGAAATAATCGGATCTCAGGAGTCGACCGGTAAACGGAAACTCCAGAAAACCAAAGTGGACACTAACGCAACTGGTGATCACGATGAATCACAGCCAACGCTACGCAATTTTATGCAGAGAACCGACGAGGACGCCACGGAGACCAACAACATTGTCACGAAGGAAGATGGTGTTATGTATGCTGAATGATGGTGGTAACAGTACAGCAGATTGTATGTAGAGCAACCGAATCTGTACCAATCGTGATCCAGAACTATGAGGCAGAACTGGCAGCAGCGCCAGGGTGACCAGATGTTTTTGGCATCTTCTTCTCCCCTGTAGTCAGCTGCTCTAGATCGGCAGCTTTGAAGTAGTGCGGTGCGACTAAAGATGAATGACAAGAAATCGGTAATTTGCATCTGGATGGGCAACGAAAATACGACTTGCCTTCCATCAGCCACGAGGGTTTTATCTCTATGACTTGCCTATCAAGCGGGCATTTGAGGATAAGCATATTTAGGAGCGCAACATCAGACACACCTCATGTACGACTTGGATGTCATCACTAGCTCGTAGTACAGCATCGTCTTCACAGGAGGTTGATGCTGGAAAAGACTCGACGACGGATGAATATACACCGTCTGGTTGGTTTTGAGCGTCCGGTACGAATCGCCACTTTTCTGTAGTTGCGCCTGCGGAGGCCAGCGGAGGCCAGTCTTAAATACAACCCTCCTCGTGCGGTAAGACAACGTACTGTGTTATAAAAGTACCCAGAGGTGATCGCCTTTTGGACGGGTGTAATGTCATTCGAGTTGGGGTTGCTCTTCACGATTACTTCGACGCGCTCGCATAGGCCCGCGAGCTGGTCCCTGATGTCTCTCGCACGACTTAAACTCTTGAATTGCAAGAACTGCTCATAGCAGAATTGTTGCGAAAAGTTGGTGTCGGCCCATTGTTCCCAGACGTTCAGCAACGTGAAGTGGTCACCCCCGGCACGAACAAAGTTCTGGCGGGCTTGGTCCGCATGGAGTTTCTTGTCCTTCGGACGATAGAAAAGAGAGGAAGATTCAGACAACATCGATATGATCGTCAGGACCTGTCAAATCTCAGCATTCAGCTAGCATTTGTCAACAGGAATGCTCTCACCTCATCTGTACAGACATACTTCTCACTCTCAATGATCGCCTTGCTAAGCATAGGATCCACAGGGAACTCTGCCATACGCCTTCCAAGTTTCGTCAACTCACCCCTGTCATTCAAGGCCCCCAGCGCATATAACAGTTCGAGCGCACGGATGAGCGTCTCGCCAGGTGGTGGGTCCATGAATTCAAACTCCATGAAGTTGTTGATGCCCAGAGACTTGAGAAGAAGGACAGTCATACCGAGATTCGTGCGTTGGATTTCCGGAACGGTATTCTCTTCCAGTTCGTTCGAAAAAGCCCACTTCGTATAGAGCCGAAAAGCTTTGCCAGGCCCCACACGTCCTGCGCGACCGGCGCGCTGATTTGCAGAAGCCCTAGAACACTGCGAGATGCAGTCAATGAGGTGGTATAGCTCGACCAGCACGTTGGACGCACAGGTACAACGACCAGAGAACTCATACCCGTTCTCGGGTTGTATACATTCTGCTTCACGAATCCTGGGTCGATGACAAACACCACTCCATCAATCGTAATGCTCGTCTCCGCGATGTTGGTCGCTAGGACGACCTTGCGAGCACCCGGAGGTGTAGGCTCGAAGATTTTCGCTTGCATATCGGACGGAAGATTTGCATAGATGGGACAGACAATAAGCTCAGCAATCTTGTTCCCGAGGGCGCGGGCTGTTTCTTGCAGGTTTTCTTGAGCGGCCTCGATTTCGTCTTGACCCTGACGAGAAACGTATTTAGGGACAGACGAGTGTAAAAGGTCATACTTACGGTGAAGAAAACCAGGATATCACCTTTCGGCTGAGTCGTGTGGATCTGGAATACAGTAGTTATGGCAGCATGCAAGTAGTTTGCTTCTGGTTGAGGAGTGTAATGGATATCTACCGGGTATCGACGTCCAGGTACTGGAAAGGATAAATACAACCATTACATAGGGTGGGCCCTAAACCTGCTCACCGTAAAAAACAGGCGCGCCGTCAAAGTATTCGCTGAACTTTTCGGCATCCATCGTAGCACTCGAAATCAACAGACGGAGCTCAGGTCGAAACCTCGCAATATCCTATGAGCACTTGATCAGTCTAAAAACAACAACAGGCATGATCATCGCACCTTGACAAGAGCAAACAAGATATCCGTACTGAGTGTTCTCTCATGAGCTTCGTCGATTATCAACGCGGAATATCCAGCAAGATCTGGTTCCGTCAAGAATTCTCGCAGGAGCATACCGTCCGTCATGTACTTGAGCACCGTCTTGTCGCTTGTACAGTCCTCGAACCGGATAGAATAGCCGACTTCGTAGCCAACTTTAGTTCCCATTTCCTCTGCAACACGTGCAGCAACAGACATCGCAGCTACTCGTCGGGGTTGAGTGCAGCCTATTTTCAAACCGTTCGCTGTATAACCGGCTTCGTGGAGATATTGTGGTAATTGGGTCGTCTTTCCAGAACCTGTCTCAGCCACTACTATCAAAACCTGATGCTCTTTGATCGCGTCAAGCAGTTCCTCGCGATAGGTATAAATTGGGAGAGATTTCCGGGTCTCTTCGATGGATTTTACTAGTGGCGAACAATGAGAAGGGGCTGCGACGCGGAAATCAATGATAATACGCACTGTGCTCCTCAGCCTCCTCAATCTGCCGCTGGAGAAGTTTGTCCTTCTCACTCATCCCTTCGCCCTTCATGACCTGGTCCATGACGAATTTGATCGTCTGACTCTCGTCGAAGACGTATTCGTAACTGTCCACGATCTCCCGTTTGTCCATGGCGCCTGTTCTGAAGGTACTGTGCTTCGTTTGACTGGCCTCCCACTGATCAACGTCCGTCACAAATTCGTCCTCCTTACGCTTCGCTTCTTCGTATCGTTGATACAAAACGTTTTCTTTCTTCTTCTTGTCAATTTTACCCTGTTCTGTAAAGTAGTCTTCGGGAAGCTGGTATCCTTCCCACTTGTCATTTATCTTAAGGCGTTCCTCGACGAGTCTCAGAAGCTCCTTTTTCCGTTCCAATTCGCGTTGTTCTCGCTTGGATATCTTCATACCCGCAAACAAGGCCTCGTTGTCGGCGATCTCCCTGCGCAACAGTTCGACCTGCTGAAGCTCACGTTTCGTGAGATACTCTTGACGTGAGTGAATACGGAGCGACGGGAGCGCTTGTGTGCGTGCCTCTGGGTCGTCGGCGAGTTGTCGACGGGCAGCTGCATCCGCTGCTCCAGGACCTGTAGCCGCCGCACGAGTGGCACGATCCTCGGCGTCCCGCTTGCGCACCCGCTGCGCGAACTCGTCCCTCGCCTTCAGATCCTCGATGCGCTCGTGCTCCTTGCGCGTCTCCGTGTCCTCGACCTCCTCGACCGCCTGTCGCTCGACCTCATCGTCCGGAGGCTCGGGGACGTCCGTCTTGGGTCGTTTCCGCGCCGGGTCTTCTTCGTCGCTCCCCCACTCCTCGCGCTTGCGCGGACGGCGAGGTTTCCCAGTACGTCCTTTGGACTTGTCCGCTACCTCGACGACGGCCACATCTGCGTCGCGCTCGTCGAGCAGGAATCCGTACTGCTTGGCCACGAGGTCGCGGGAGGCCCGTTCGGCCTGTTTGCGAGCGGCGTCGGCGTCAACGACTTTGCTTTTCGATTTCCTAGGGGCGCGCTGGAAGAGCTCGGTCGCGAATCCATGGGCGTCGGCGGTGTTGGGGAGACCGGACTCGGTGAGGGATGAAAACAGGGCCTCGGGCGACTTGGAGGATGAGGCTGGTCAGCAAGTATGAGGCCAAGACATTTCGTGATGTAGACCGAGTAAACGGACCTGAAGCAACGATGAAATCGACGACGCTGTTTTCGGCTAGCCCAAAAAACTTGATGCAATTGTCGCGAACGAATCTTGTGACGTCCGAGGTCGACATGGATGCGATTACACAATTATGGGTCTTACTAGGAATCTTAGTATATTGGTGCTTAGTCACTCCAAATATGATGGTAGTGGTAAGAATCAGTCCCAGCTTTAGGGAATGCAAAGCTTGCGATCGATAGCTACGTAATGAACGAATTTAACAGTACTCCATATGATGAAGTGCTTGGTCAGTCATGTAGAGAGCGGCTCGGAGGAGAATCAGGACCGGAGACCCGCTATGGACCTATAAAGCGAGGATGCCGACTGCATGCCGATCACGAAATCTGTCTCGTCATCGGACACTCCAGGGGCGAAGTAGAATCCACAGACGAGAACCAGATAGCTGGAAACGCAATCAGCAAGCCACACCTGCGAACGGGGTCAGGGGCATACCTGAGAATGAGGATACTCCCCCGGTGATAGTTGCTCTTCGCTTCAATATACGTGTATGTCATCAGGAATACAGCGAGGATAATGACCACGACATCCCAACGCGGGAAGATGAGACTGGCATGACCGTCAGGGTGACCACTTCCTTGAATGGAGCCGGAAAGCAACTCACGTGAACGTATAGGCAATTTCACCCATCTTCTCGGGAGCATACCATGCAGAAAAGGCCACCATAGCAGGAACTTGCAAAAGACACACTTGAAGCGCATACGCAGACCCAATTTCCATGCTGTGGTCGCCAAGCGATTAGCAAACAAAAACGTAGCGCTGATCAGCACGTACCTCAGCGCAATGTTCTCGTTGAGAGCGAACGAGATGGCGTTCATGAATTCCGTCGTATTGGGAACAAGAGCGAATAGGGTGATACCAAGGAATTTCTCATCGATGCCGGAGTCTTTCAACACGACGTCAACAACATCGACCAGGAGCTCTGAAAGGTTCGATCAGATGTGGGTACATTATAGATGTAAGACCTGCCTGCAATGATCGCATACAGCGCGGTACATGCCAACAGCACAGCAGCGCTAGTCATCCTGCTCCATTCGGGAGCCTCATGCCCCCCGTGACCACCTGTCGCTGTGTCCGCCTCGCCTACCGTGGATGTTCTGTGTCGTCCGGGAGACATGGATCGACTCTGTTGATGTCTCAGTGCACTGACTGTCGCAACCGCCACAGCTCGCGTGAAATCGTCCTTTGTTACGTTATCGGGAAGGTGAGCGTTCTTGATCGCCAAATCCACGCTTTCTATGAGCGGCGTGAGGTGCTGGGTGGGAGGCGGAGCCGCATACGAAACACGCTTCTGTGAGGGAGAGACAGGGGAACGGGAAATCCCGGGTTGCTGCTCGACGCTCGCGGGATCCACGCATTTATGTGTTTCTTGGGGAACGGGTTGCGGTACCGTAGAGGTGCGTTGATATTCAGAAAGTCGGTGGGGAGGTGGCATTTCGAGTGAGTGTAGAAGCGGTTGGGGGTTTTGCCAGATCTGGGAAGCGTGTGTACGAAGAGAGAACCATAAACCAATGAGGTAAGACTGTGAAATCCCTGTAAGTAAGTTGAAGGAGAAACAATGATTGTATCACTTACAAACAGAAGGATCACAGCACAGAAGTACATCAAGTCTTTGACGGTTGATTGGTAGAACGGATCCTTGACGGGGTCGGTGTGCTTATAGTAGCAGTGGCTACACCTCCAGCTTGGAAGATTCCGGCCAGGACCGCTCGGACAACCTCTGCAGACCAATTGGAACTGACGCCCCCGAGAGTGAAATCAGTGTTGAGCTGTGGAAGGTGCGATAAACTCACGTTCCCGTAGATCTGGTAGAACAACGTTGGTGTGAGTGTACCGATAAAAGCCATGATCAACATCATGCTCGTAACACCCGCGCTCCTGGCGTTAAACTTCTGCTCCTTCTTCCTGAGAGCTCCCGCACACATACTCGTCCCTGGCATCAAGAGAACTCCTGCAAGAAGACTCCCAACGATCGATCCTTCAACGAGATGCCCTTTGCCTTGAGTAAGGGCGATAGAATACAGGACGATCTCAATGAAAGAACCGAATGTAGCATTGATGACCGCACCCATACCGATCGAAGACTGGGCCGAGATCGAGGCGACAGCCATGCCAATGAAGTAGGAAAGGGGTATCACGCTTGCGAGACTCAAGATAAAGACAAGCGACTGAGAAGTGAGGAAAGCGAGTACTGCGGGAACGTGTTTCATGTTCTCGGCCAGAGGAAGTAGCACGAAACCATCGAAGATGACGAAAAACACGATGGGAAGGAGGTTGATGAAGATGATGTTGACTCCGCCGATGGTGTACTTGTAGTAGTTCCATCCTATCGCGCGATAAACGCAAAGTAGCACGGTCGACTTCGGCAGTCCTGAAGTCGAGGGCGCCGTTTGACCTTGAGACAGTCGGGGATGTTTGACAGCATACTCGACCGGAGCTGCGGACGCTTCACCGGTTGGCACGGAGGTCGACGCGTCAGGCTGGATGGATGTGACAATGACCATAGGGGGAGGAGCACAGAATCGAAGCCGTGTTGGGTTGGCAGCTATGTACTTTATTAATGCCCAGTTGAGCTTCGCCATAGGGATGGTAATGACAAGTGCCCAGCATATGAGGCAGGTGAAGAACATGAGAGGTGCGATCACGACGCAAAAGGCGACCCAAAATACAGTGCGGCCTAACCAGTCGTCGGATACCCTTTGGTATGCATCGGTTGATATGGTGGGCGATGGCGTGGCCCCGTAAGACTTGAAGGGGTGGAGGAAATGGCGTCGAGTGACCGTGTGGAGTAAGGACGTGCCCTCATTGGGAGGGTTCGCCTGCATGCATGCTTGGACCTGGCCAGGAGTCAAGGGTGTAACGGGAGGGGACCTAACATGGTTGCTGTCACCGTTTTGGTCAAGCTGGCTCTCCTCGTCATCGCCGTCTTCGCTATCGCCTTCGACATACTTTCCAAAGGGCCATGCCACATACCAGCCCAAGCCAAAGACCAGCGTAGAGTACCTGCGACCGCCCAAGGGCACGAAGTATAGGATGGCTGAAACAGCGAAGCACACCAAAGCCAACGGCCAGCCAAAGCAGACAACCCAAAAGATATTTCCGGGCAGTAGGTGGCGTTCTGCCTGCGCGGAAGGAATCGCATGCAGGGCAGCGTCCGCACTGCGCGTGATGGACCTGGACTTCTTGTAGAGAGCGGGTTTCCAGATGCGTAGACCGAAGGGATGCTCAACGTTTATGAGAGATTGGCGGTCTTTAAGCGTCATGGGGTCGTCCACCTCCCTGACTCTGTCAGCATCCTCACTCTCTGGGCTCTCGTCTGAGTCGGGAGAGTCTTCAGCGACGGCCTTGCCGCGCGTACGACAATTGGACCGCGTGTCCTCGATCGCATCATCGCTGGAGACGTCCTCTGGCTCTTCACTGAGCACGTCGTGCTCCCGGAAAGTCCTCGTGTTACCCCGTGTGCTGCCCAGGCTGCTGCTTCTGACTCTGCTCGAGGCGCTGGCGGACAGGTTCTGTTGTGGTTGGCGGGACGCTGGGGAAAGTGAACGACGTGAAGATGTGGAGTAAGAGGTCCCTTGATGATGATGCGGTGGTATTTCCGCAGCTGGGCGGCCATAGCTATGACTGCGAGTAGGGGGAATGTGGGGAGGCGGTTGAACGTGCGCGGTCGGCAAGGGGGTAGAGTGCGACGCTTGGTCACCCTCCCCATCCTGCCCGCCTTCAGGACGGTCGTAAAGCATGGTACCGACAGCGAGCGAATGTCGTGCTTCAGTGGACCTCTACTTAGAAGTGAGAGACACTTGGTGCTCGGACGATCGTGGCAGCACACGCGAGGTTACTATAAAAGCGCGACTGTGCCTTATCAAGGCCGGCAGCACTCCCGGCGCTGTCCGCTGTAGCATGAAATTTAAAAGAAAGAAATGTACGGAACACGAGAGGAGTTTTTAAATGCAGTGTGGTGCACGACCAGATCTCTCATTTCCGCAACAACTTCTCTCTCAACTCGGCTCCCTTCAATTGAGCCCGTAGGTATTCCAGACGGTCCTGGTATCTCGCCGTCACCTCTTGACGCCGACGTCGGATATCGGATAGCTCGGCTTCAAGAACCGTCACCTCCGAGTCCTCGTCTTTCGTCGACATCGAGCTTTGAAACTTGACCAGATTGACGCTCGATGCGCTTCCTAGCTCTCCTAATCGCGGATGTGCCAGTGTCGCGGGAATCGAGGGCGGGACTCGAGTACGAGACGACATTGAAGACATGGATCTCTTCCGGTTTGCTGCGCTGACGACTGCCAGCGCACTGTTTGTCCGAAGCGATGGATTAGGACGGTGGGAGCGCGGCTGCGAGACGTTGGTTCCATATGACGTGGTAGATCGAAGAGAAACCCCGTCGGCATCAGAACCATGGTACGGCGTTCCGCGACCCGATGCGCTCCCTCCGGCGGTGAGAAAGGAATCGCTGTATTCCCCGCCGTTCCTCCGGTTCGCACCAGATATCGAGGGTGAACGAGGCAACGGTACATTGCCTGGCGTATGTTGGTTCCGGGTCAGTGCGCTGAGCTCTAGTCCATTGAAGGCATCGAGAAGTCTCCGGCCCTCCGCCTCCATTACCTCGATCTCGCGACGAATGTCTTGAGACGATTTCACTTTCTCGTCGTCCGGCGACGCTTCGCTTGTAAGAATTGAGGGGGAATGTCGGGAATCAGGACTACGAATCGTGAAGGAAGAAGGGGGTGTCACATTGCCTAGCCGTCGTAAGCTGCGAGAGATTGAATGTTGGGAAGCGCTGCCAAGTAAGCGGCGTTCCGCGCGGGGCTGCGGGGCCATCGCAACGTGGTCCGATCGTAATTCTGGTCGGAGCACCGGACTGACGCTGCTCATATCCGGGGGAACGGTTCTGCGTTTGAATGGGTTGGACAACGAGGGGCCTGACGGGAAGGTCTTTGAAGATTCGCTGATGATGCTTTCTTGCGTCGAGGTCGCGCTGACGCGACGGCTACTCCCACGTTTGAATAGATTGGACACGGCTGATGTGACCGACGCTTTAGATCGAACCGAGGGTGTCCTGCGGGATTTGACCTGAAACGCATGCGGAGTATAAACCTCTGGGGTGAGCTGCGAGGCTGTAAAACGAGTGACGCCGCTTGAGACGAGGAAAATAGAGTGAAGTGGGCGACTCACCTGGGTGAAGCGAACGATTGTGAGAGCTCAAGGGAATGACAGATGTCTCTGTGGGAACATGAGTGCCACTAGCCAGCCGTTCGAATATGTTCTGCCGCAGGAGTCGGTACTCCTCGTCACTGAGCATAACATGAGAAAAGATATCTGGCTACTGCCCACTCCGCAAACTGTAGGAACTTACTTTAGCAGACCTTCCGAGTTGGCCGTTGCCAACTCGCCGAGTCGCTGTGCGAGAGTGGCACTGTATTCCAAAGAGTGAGTCACCGAGGGACCTAGACAGAAGGTCAAGACGGACGTTATCGTGTCTGTGTGGGCTCGAGGGGCCGATATAGGACTTGACGGTTCGAAGGGCCGCGGCGATGGGCCATTGATGCTGGAAGGGGAGAGCGAAGAGTCCCGGTCGACGGGTTTCTGTGGCTTGCCACCAACATGCAAGAGCTGAGGCGAAGATATGTTGACAAAGGTAGCGCCGTGCTGCTTGCCTTTGTATTTGCCATACTGCGAGACGACGTCGGTGAGCGGTGAGGACGGGGAGGACATGAACGTGTGTGACTGACGAATCGGGACCGAATGACCTGGACGACAGATCTGTCATCCTCGAAGAAGCTGGTGGCTTCGGGTGTTCTAGAGGAGAAGAAACCCATGGCCGATGGCCCGCCAGGTTTCTCTGCTGGACCGCGAGACGTTCTCAATGTATCACGGGTAGAGTCGAGTGCCAGAGGGCTTCCATTTCCCGAACCAGCCGAGGAATGAAATTGAGGCAGACACCCGACACTCTAATTTTCGGTGCCGGCGTAGTACGTACTCTATCACTGTGTCCCGCTCACCCATGTTCCTCACTGCTGCTCGTGCAAACCGGCTCGTGCTCGTGAAATCTCGACGTGCCCCCACAGCAAGGTGCTTTTCTGCCGCTGTCGACGGCCCTGGAATCCCACCGCCTTTGAACGGGGTAAAGGTGCTCGATCTGACACGCGTCCTGGCTGGCCCGACCTCCACCATGCTCTTGGCAGACTTCGGAGCAGATGTCATCAAGGTAGAAGAAATATCCAGAGGAGATGACACACGTCAGTCGTCCACGGTTTCACCTCATTCTTATTTGACGGGACCTCACAGTTACCATCAGGATCGTGGTCACCCCCATCCGCCCCTCTGATAAAGGATGCACCTGCCGAAGCATCCCATCTGCCGCCAGAATCGGCTTATTTCCTTGCGGTCAATAGGAACAAGAGATCGATCACCGTCGATTTCAAACGTGACGAGGGTCTCAAAATCCTGCGCAAGTTGGTAAAGTCTTCGGACGTCCTCGTGGAAAACTTTGTGTCCGGCAAGCTCGCTTCCTTGGGCCTCGGTTGGGAAGACTGCCGAAAAATCAACCCTCGGCTCGTCTATGCTTCAATCACCGGTATTCGTATTTCTCCTTCACACGTCAATCCACTGAGGTCAACTTGGCGGGAAGGTTATGGCCAAACGGGGCCTTATCGTGAAGCAGCAGGCTACGACGTTGTCATCGAAGCCGAGGCAGGCCTGATGCACATGTTAGCACGTTGATTATATCCCCTACGTCACTGTGTGCCATGAAACAGGTTAGCACAGGCGAAGCCGACCGTGCCCCATCCAAGGTCGGAGTGGCGGTCACTGATATCATGACCGGCCTCTACGCCCACGGCGCCATCCTGGCGGGTCTGCGCTCCGCGCACCAAACTGGCCAAGGCGTGTGGATTGATTGCAATCTATTCGAGACTCAGGTATGTACGCATGTTTCTCCTTGTCCCACTTCCCGCTCAGATCGCTCAGCTCGCAGGGCTTGCCAACATAGCTTCTAATTACCTCATCTCCGGGCAAGAGGCTTCTCGTCACGGCACCTCACACCCGTCCATAGTGCCGTACCAGGTTTTCCCATGCCAGGATGGCTTCTTAATGATTGGTGCTGGCAACGACAAACAAGTAGTCTCGTCCATTCCAGTGCATCTCGACTGACTTGCTGAAATTAATCGCCATAGTTCAGGCTTCTTTCTTCCACGATCCTCGCGAAGCCTGAGCTCGCAGATGACATCCGTTTTTCGACAAACGCGGCTCGCGTGGCGAACCGGGAAGCGCTCGTTGACATAATCACCACGGTCTTGAAACGACGTAACAGAGATTATTGGATCGAACGACTAACTGGGGTCGGGTTCGTGTCATTCAGAATGAAACGTAGACGGAAAAGTGACTTTACCCTCGCAAGCATTCCATTTGGACCAATCAATAATATCAGTCAAACGTTTGCGCATCCGCAGGCCGTTGCGCGGGGGTCGACGATAGAAGTTGATGTACACATCTCACGAGTGCAACATGGTTGTAGGGCTAAGGCACTCTTGTTTGGATAGCATCCCCGCGCGGGCAAAGTGCGAATGGTCGCGCCACCGGTCACCTACAACGGGAAGAGGATGCCGGTGAGGCGAGCACCCCCTTGGCTTTCACAGCACACGACGGAGGTATGCCACACGCACGTCTCGTTGCCACCGAGCTTCTTATGCGGGTCTGTAGATCCTTCAGGAATTAGGGTACTCGGACGATGAAATCGCGCGGCTGCGTGCGCGCAAGGTCGTGTAAGCGTGCGAGGGAAGAATGGGGTAGTGGGCGTGTGGCTGGCGATCGGAGGTCCGCTGTGGGTCGACAGGCTAACCTGGCGCCGTAATTAACATGGTGTGCGTATTTGCAATCTCACAATAGGGTTTTACCATTGGGAGTAACGTCCGCCTGCGTTGTTGTGTAAGGGCGGCAAGGCCGAGTATGGCTAACGGGGAATGCTGTGATGTGATCTCACTTCAGGACGATAATCAGCTGTCTACTTATGTACTTTACTTCGGAATAGATCCCTCCTCCCCGTCCGACTTAAAGTTGTTCATGCCTTCCCGCTTCGCAGACGCAAACACGATGCGGTCCCGCTCCCCCATCTACCACGACGAAGCCCCAAAGCGGCCCCCGCCGTCCCCGTCCAACAAGGGCCCCCCTCCCAAGAAGCTTGACGCCAAGTCTCGTGCCGTGTCCGAGGAGCCCTTCCTTTCCTCCAAGGCGCAGGTCGTCTCCCCACTCGCCTCAGAGCCTCTCGTAGAGTCATGTCCGGACAAGGTGCGTCCTCATCCGTACCCCGGATCCCTGGCGGCCGGACCTCCCGTGATCCGCCGAGGGTCCATCCCACACGGCGCTCACCCCTCCCTCAAGTCGTCCGGCAATCGTGTCATCGTTGACATGGCCGTGTTCGGGCAGATACTCGAGCTGGACGACGCAGACGACGACCGCGAATTTTCCCGGGGCATGGTCGAAAGCTATCTTGAGCAAGCAGACGCCACCATCAAGCTCATGGACGATTGCTTGTGCGCCTGTCTGTCTCCGCAGTCATTATCATGACTCACTCGCTCGCAGTGCAAATCACGCTTCCAGCTCGAAACACGAGGAGCTAACTAAGCTCGGCAAACACGGCCACTTTCTAAAGGGTTCCTCTGCCGCGCTCGGAGTCGTCCAGGTGCAGGAAATCTGCGAGAAGATACAGCATCTCGGCAACCGGTTCGACGCCGACAAGGAGCCAGAAGTCAAGATTTCGGTCGATGACGCGTTCGCGAGGATCCGGCCGCTGCTGACCCGGCTCAAGGACGAGCAGGCCGCGGCAGAGAAATACCTGAACAAGTTCTTTGTGGAAGGACGGAAGCCCTGAGTCTCCGAGTCTAGCGGGGTTGCTGTGTGATGGCAGCATAGATTGCACGAGTCGCCCACACTGCACACTGCAACACTGGAAGGCTATATGTATAATTCTGTACTCTGACCATTTGATGCCATGTTGCCCGCCTTACCTCGCTCTCAGGTCCACCCTTCCATTACATATCACCTACTTGGACGCTGTGAATACTTTTAATTACTTTCGACTTCGAACTTTGATTCACCATCATCATTGTTGTTTGTGTCGAATTCAATTTACTTCTTCTGATGGGCCAACCCAAATTTGAAGTGACGTTCCTTGATCTCGTAGCGAGTAAAGCGATTGACTTGCGATACCCGACGCCCGTTGGCAGGTGGCGCCGTGACGCGTCTCGCTGCCACAGCCATGACCCACGGCGAGGATTTCGTGCTGCCCACCCCCGAGCGATTCCCCGCCTTTCCATATGACCCCCCTTACTCCATTCAGACCGATCTCATGAAACATGTCTATTCAGCCATCGAACGGAGGCATGTCACCATCGTCGAGAGCCCGACTGGCACGGTGCGCACGATGTCACCTCGCGGCCCTCCGAATCGCTGACTTTTCCTTCAGGGAAAAACGCTGAGTCTTCTCTGCTCGAGCCTCTCTTGGCTCACGGACGAAAGGCAACGCGCGCGTGTGGGACAGCAGGTAGTCCAAAGTGCTGGTGACCCTCGTTCGTCGCTGGCGAAGTTGAACGAACGCGTCTCATTCATCGTATGACAGAACCAGCGTGGGTTTCTTCCCAGGCAGCTCAGATAAGGCAAAGAGAACTCGAGGCACAGGACCGCGAGTACGAAGAAAGGCTAGCGAAAGCGAGAATGGCTGAAGCTCGACTGCGGTTGGCACACGCGAGGGCACGGAAACGCCAAGTATGTTGGTTGACAAATCTAATGCACGAGGTTTGACATCGATGGATAGCGCGTTCCTACAAGGACCCCACACGTACCCGAGGAGGAAAACGACGAGGCGTATCTTCCTGATCGTGAAATGGACGAAGAGGATGACAACATTTCTCCCGCCGTTCGTGAACTGATGGCAAAGTATGTGCCCTGAATGGTGGCGTGGGCGCGGTCATAGATTTGTACATAGGTTCAATCCCGCGCGCTCCCGCCATGAATGGGACGACGCCCATGAACCGACGTGCACCAAAGTTTACTACGCGTCCCGTACCCATTCACAACTGACCCAAGTCATCCCAGAACTTCGAAAATTGAAGTTCAAGCACGTCTCTTGTACTCAGCATTCCTCTCGAGGACATATAGAGGAGACTTCTCGTTCGTCTGGTCGACCGAAGAAACGGGGCGCGGAGGTGGACGAAGGAGACGATCCCGAGGCTGATCGACGACTGTGGCGCGCCGTGTCTCTCGGGTCCCGTAAACAGCTCTGCATCAACGAGGATGTCAGGACAAAGGCGGGAGACCTGGATGAGAAATGCCGGGAAATGCAAGATGGTCAGGCGTTTTGTTGATCATCAAGCTACTCGACTGACAACGAGCGAAGGACACCAAGAAAGGCGGTGTCCATATCTTCCGCCCTCGGACGACCAAGTCCGTTTGATTGATCTCCGAGACCAAATTTTGGTTGGTCCATGACCTGACTCCTCCCAAGTTCGGTCATGTTCACAGTTATGCTACAGGCATCTCCAAAAGACATCGAGGATCTCGCCATTTCTGGGAAGAATGCACAGACGTGCCCGTACTACGGCTCTCGCAGAGCAATCCCTCAAGCCGAGGTTCGTATCTGTAGTTTTATTTTCGCGCCATTGACCGTGCAGCCCAGCTCGTGACTCTTCCATACAATCTTTTACTACAGAAGACAGCACGAGAGGCACTCGGGATAGACCTCTCGAACCAGATTGTTGTGATCGATGAAGCTCATAGTGAGTGCTGGCGCTCTTTAAGTCCGTTCTCAAAGTCACTTATTAGATCTGATTCCTACTTTACTCTCGTTATCGAGCGTCCGTGTGACATTTCACATATTGTCGATCTCGTTACATCAGGTCACGACGTATTATGAGAGATTCCGGACTCGGCTTTCGTCGCCCCACAGCCTCCACCTCAAGCGTCTCATCAACTACATGGAAGCGGTCCTGAACGTCATGGATGACTGGAAAACGACCAGGTCAACGGCTGGTTCAACTGCTGATATGAAAACTGAGGTTTTCACGATTCCGAACTTCACGGACAAGTTGGGGAAGAAGGCAGGGGGGGTCAATTTACTCGAAATAGAAGCGTACTTGAAGAGGAGTAAGGTAAGCCATTGTTCTTCTGGATGCCAGCAGTTTGTGAGCCATGTCACTACAGATTGCAAGAAAGATATCTGGCTACGCTGAAGCGTTCTCGAGTCATGATGGTCGAGGTAAGCTACGACATTATCTCTTTCGTCACTTCCCGACGTTACATTAGGTTCTACGTCCAAGAGATCAACAAGCCGAGGTGATCCACCCCTCCATGCAGTTGAAGCATTTTTGGTCGGGCTTGTGGGGGCCAGGGAAGGTGGCCGTCAATTTCACATCATCCTGCCATCATTAACATGTCTATCTCCAGATGGACGTATCATCATCTCCCTCGGAGATGATAACATACATCCTGGCGAGCTGGAGATAAAATATCAACTTCTCAATCCTTCGACGACCTTTCGCGAAGTGGTTGAGAGCGCAAGGTCGGTCGTGTTAGCAGGCGGAACTATGTCTCCGGTTATTGGCTCGCCCTTCTGTTTGTTTTGTGAGCTGATGAAGCGGTAGATGTCAGACCTAATTGTACAACTATTTCCTTGGTTTCCCTCCGAGCGGTTATCAACATTTTCTTGTGGTCACATAGTTCCGCGGTCGCATGTCCAAACATTATGTGTTACCAAAGGTCCAGCAGGTTCCCTCCTGGAATTCAAACATGCCCAACAGACGGATCAACGGTTGCTCAACGAACTGGGACAACTCGTATTGAACCTTTGCAGCGTGGTCCCCGGGGGGATGGTTGTATTCTTCCCATCCTACTCGTCCTTGAACCTCGCACAGAAGGCTTGGAATACTACGCAACATATGGCTAAGTATGAGGCGAAAAAGAAGGTCAGCTTTAGTCCTCCATTATGGAAGGCCGCAGATCGAACGTGTTACAGGTATTTTTGGAACCGCACGCTAGTACCGAGGTTGAATCAACATTGCGAGAGTATGCGGGTGCGGTAAAAACATTGGTTGGTTTAAGGAATGCGTCCCTTGTAATTTCTTCTCACTAGCCATTAGTCGGCCGACGGGTCCGACAAGAGGACGGGTGCCCTACTCTTTGCAGTGGTTGGCGGCAAGCTCTCGGAAGGCCTGAACTTCTCAGATGAGCTTGCCCGGGCCGTTATAGTCGTCGGTCTCCCATTTGCAAATAAGAATTCGCCAGAGTTGAAGGAGCGGATGCGATATGCAAACGAACTAGAAGCAACCCTCGGTAAGAAAAGACACCCAGGAGCCAAAGATGCCGCTTCTGAGCTCTATGAGAACATGTGCATGAGCGCGATTAATCAGAGCATTGGTAAGGCGGCTCTGATGCTTTCCGTGCGCTAATTATATCTACGAAATTCGTAGGCCGAGCCATTCGTCATCGTAAGGACTGGGCATCTCTCATTCTCGTAGATCGACGGTATTGTTCGGCAAGCATTCAAGGCAAGTTGCCTGCGTGGATTCGGGATGGCATTGCCGTGTGCGACGGTTTCGGACAAACCATGAAGCACCTCAGCCAGTTCTACCGAGAGAGGAAGCAAAGCGGATCTAATACATCTCCCGGAGGTCTGACATGTCATGCGTTTTCTCGCCCGTAGGGGTGATGCAGGAACCGTGGCGCTCAAATTCGGCACGCTGTATCACCAGTGCCGGTAGTAGTGTAGCTACTATTTACTGCTTCGGAGGCCTTGCGTTCTTCAAGCCCTTGAAGCGCCGGCTTGTTCCGGGGTTGCTTACTAATACAACACCTGTTCGCCGTCCCGCTACAATTTCTTTCGTCTCGTTGTTCTCCCTCTCGCAATGTTGTCGCGACAAGCAATTAGGCGGTTTCCGTGCGCTTTGCGAACTAGCTCCGGGCGCGTGCGAGCCACCGTACTCCATCGTACCTTGGCGACTCCAGCAGGCCCGCCTTCGCCGAATGACCCGTTCGCAAATGGCACAAACGCTTACTATGCTGAGGAAATGTACAAGCATTGGAGGCAGGATCCTCATTCAGTGCATGCCTCGTGGGCCGCCTATTTCTCGGGCATGGAGCAAGGGCTGCCCAGCGCTAAGGCATTCCAACCCCCTCCCTCTCTGATCGCTCCGCCTGCAGATGGCGCACCGGCCCTCCACGCGGCTGGAGGCGCAGAGTTGGACGACCATTTGAAAGTAAGTTTCGCGCCGTTCATTCATGAATTTCCTTTCTAATGCGTTCTAGGTTCAACTTTTGGTACGCGCGTATCAAGTGCGCGGACATCACGTCGCTGAACTCGATCCTCTCGGCATTCTTGACGCTGACCTCGCGGACTTACATCCACCTGAACTCGAGCTCAGCCGCTACGGTTTTACGGAGCGTGATCTAGACAAGCAAATCGCACTCGGGCCAGGGATTCTCCCCCATTTTGCAACGGAAGACCGCAAGTCGATGTCGCTTCGTGACATCATAAAGACGTTGAAACGTATATACTGTGAGTTCGTCGAATCATGTCTGTGCCGTCGAACGATGCTAAGTAGTCATCGAGGCGGCGCCGTCGGCATCCAATACGTCCACATCCCTGACAAGGAACAGTGCGATTGGATCAGGGAAAGGGTGGAGATTCCAAAACCATGGAATTATACTCTAGAAGAGAAGCGAATGATTTTAGACCGACTCATCTGGTCAGAATCGTTCGAGAAATTCATCGCTAGCAAATACCCAAATGAGAAGAGGTTCGGATTGGAGGGTTGCGAGGCACTCATTCCTGGGATGAAGGCCCTCATTGACCGCTCGGTTGATCATGGAGTGAAGCATGTTACAATTGGCATGCCACATCGCGGGCGTCTTAATGTCTTAGCGAACGTTATCCGCAAGCCGATCGAGGCCATCCTGAACGAGTTCTCGGGTGCGCAGGACGATGATTCACCGGCTGGTGATGTCAAATATCATCTTGGTGCTAACTATGTGCGGCCCACCCCTTCTGGGAAGAAGGTTTCTCTTTCACTGGTTGCCAACCCCTCCCACCTCGAAGCGGAAGACCCTGTCGTTCTCGGGAAGACAGCTGCGATACAATACTTAGAAGGAGACAATACTACCCATAGCACCGCCATGGCTGTCCTTATACATGGAGACGCTGCATTCGCAGGCCAAGGTATCGTGTACGAAACTATGGGGTTCCACAACCTACCCAACTACGGGACCGGTGGCACGATCCACCTCATCGTTAATAACCAGATTGGCTTCACCACCGATCCCCGCTTTTCTCGCTCTACACCCTATCCATCCGACATCGCTAAGTCCATCGATGCGCCGATCTTTCACGTCAATGGCGACAACGCGGAAGCCGTGAACTTCGTATGTCAGCTCGCTGCGGACTACCGTGCCAAATACAAACGAGACGTCGTGATCGATATTGTCTGTTACCGTCGTCATGGTCACAATGAAACCGACCAGCCTAGTTTCACGCAACCTCGGATGTACCAGGCTATTGGCAAGCAGCCCACTACATTAACTCAGTACTCGAAGTTCCTTGTTGGACGGGGCACATTCACCGACAATGATATCGAGGAACATAAGAAGTGGGTATGGGGGATGCTGGAGAAGGCTACTGCAGCAGCAAAGGATTACGTTCCGACGAGTAAAGAATGGCTCTCGGCGTCTTGGCAGGGATTCCCGGGACCCCGTGCACTTTCCGAGAAAACGCTTCCAACTCGGGCAACTGGTTCAGATGAGGAGACCCTTAGACGAGTGGGGAAGGCTGTCTCGCAGTGGCCAACGGGCTTTAGCCCTCACCGGAATGTCGCCCGCATTCTCGCTCAGCGAGGCCAGACCGTCGAAAAGGGCGCAAACATTGACTGGTCCACCGCCGAAGCTCTAGCTTTCGGTTCACTTGCCCTCGAGAAGATCCACGTTCGTGTATCAGGTCAGGACGTCGAGCGAGGGACCTTTTCGCAGCGCCACGCTGTTCTTCACGATCAAGTGAATGAGCAGCAATACGTGCCGTTAAACGATCTAGGCTCGAATCAGGCGAAATTCGTTGTTTGCAACTCGTCACTCTCTGAATATGGTACCCTCGGCTTCGAGCTCGGTTATTCCCTCGTCTCTCCTGACTTCCTCACCATATGGGAAGCCCAGTTCGGTGACTTTGCGAATAACGCACAAGTTATCATCGACCAATTCATCGCAGCTGGCGAGCGGAAATGGTTGCAACGCACAGGCTTGGTCATGAGCTTGCCCCATGGATATGATGGTCAGGGACCAGAACATTCGAGTGGGAGAATCGAGCGCTTCCTGCAGCTTTGCGATGACCATCCCCACATCTTCCCCACACCCGAGAAAATAGAAAGACAACATCAAGACTGCAACATGCAGGTCGTGTATCCTACGTGAGTTCCGCTCGCTGTGCGAAGGCTTTGGTGGCTGACTCGTTCGTAGTACACCAGCAAATTACGTGAGTCGTGTATGCAAGCATCATCGATGCTAATATTAAGGGAACTAGTTCCATGTACTCCGTCGGCAAGTACATCGTGATTTCCGGAAACCGGTATACACTTTCCCTCTCGTTTTATATTTCAAACTCAATGCTACAACCAGCTGATTATCTTCTTTTCGAAATCCTTGTTGCGTCACCCTCGTGCTCGTTCGGACCTATCGGAGATGATTGGCGACACGCACTTCCAGCGATATCTGCCTGAACCTCATCCAGAGGAATTGGCACCTCCTGAACAGATTCGTCGACACATCCTTTGCACTGGTAATTGTTATGTCTGCTTCGCAGGAGCTACCAACTGACTGGATCTCATTCAAGGCCAGGTGTATCACACTTTGTTGCAACAACGTGAAGACAGGGGTATCAAAGATATTGCCATAAGTCGTATAGAACAGTTGTCGCCCTTCCCTTACGACCTCGTTGGACCGTTTTTCTGTTCGCATTGCAGCATCTGACGGGTTTATGTAGATCACGCCGCACCTCGACAAATACCCCAACGCTGATCTGTTATGGTGTCAGGTAAAGTCGTGCTATCGTGCTGGTTTCTGGTTTATGACAGGGCGCCTCCAGGAAGAACCACTCAACAATGGATCTTGGACTTACGTTGGCCCCCGCATCCTCACTGCTGCAAACGAGACGCAATACCATCGGGGAAAATATCCTTACTACGCGGGACGCCAACCGACTAGTTCCGTCGCCACCGGTAGCAAGGTATGAAATGGTTGAAATGACACAGTCTGTTCACTTAAGAACATTCCTTGTAGGTTCAGCACAAGAAAGAGATAGAGGAGTTTGTCGTAGCCGCGTTTGCCGAGAAATGAGGCCCAACCAAGTAGCTCACCGAGTGGGAGCGAGGCAGGGTGACTCTAGTCGTTGTGTAAATGATCTCCTCGTTCCGTTACTCCACTCATCGTCGCTGTCGTCTTTCCTACGTATGGATTCGCCCATCACTCCGGGCCTGACCGCTAGTGACTTAGTATCCAGCCAAGGGCTCGTCGAGATGCTATCCACTCGAACTTTCTCCCCGACTACCAGCCTATCCTTTTCCTCATGAGTACCGCTTTATACGCTCTGCTGTGAGTCTGGCGTGGATTTGGGGGCATCGCAGACATTGGGAGGATGTATGATGCGACGTCGCATCATTCCCGGCTCCCTGACCGCCGGGACCCACTCTCTCGAATATTGAAAGGCCCGATATTAGCCATACATTCTGGGTTTGGCGCAAACACTGATAGGACAGATAACATTACAGTATGGACACAGCCTGCGAGAGCACGCACGAATCAATGCTTGAACAGATTGTCGACGATTGATCGTCGGGACTCGGGACGCGGTCCCGACTTGACTAACGATAGCTTGTAAGGGCACACGGAAATTATTCTGATGGCGAGCGACCAGCCCACGATTCCTGAAGCCCCCGACCCGGCCAACGTCAGGATTATCACGACACTCGGCCATGTAGACCACGGAAAGACCACGCTGATGGATGCGCTCCTGGCGGCAAACAACATCATATCGCCCAAGATGGCCGGAAAGCTGCGGTACTTGGACAGTCGCGAAGACGAGATCGAGCGCGGTATCACGATGGAAAGCAGTGCGGTCTCGCTCAGGTTCCAAGTCAAGGAACGCGATGAAGGTATGCAGGTAGACTGATCGGCTGGGAAGCACAGTGACAAGCATCTACAGGAGCGTCTTTGAGAACCTACATCATTAACATGATCGATACCCCAGGTCACGTAGATTTCTCTACGGAGGTGTCTACCGCTTCCAGGTTGTGTGACGGGGCATTGGTGCTAGTCGATGTCGTCGAAGGAGTCTGCACTCAGGTAAGTCTCCACGTTCCCGGCATATTCCTCTAATCGTCCACAGACCATCGCCGTGCTTAGACAAGCATGGCAAGACAGTTTACGTCCGATTCTCGTTCTTAACAAGCTTGATAGAGTGATCACTGAGCTGAAGCTTTCTCCGATCGAGGCATATCACCATCTCGCGCGGCTCATCGAACAAGTCAACGTAGTGATGGGCGAATTTTTTGCTAGCGAACGCATGGAAGATGATCTACGCTGGAGAGAGGAACGGGATCGTCGACTCGCCGCGAAAAAGGATTATTATGCAGACGAGGGAGAGGCTACAGCAAACGAGGAGGACACCTTCAAAGAGAAGGATGACGAAGACTTATATTTCGCGCCGGAACGTGGAAATGTCGTTTTTGCATCTGCCATAGATGGATGGGGCTTCCGTGTGGGCAAGTTCGCCCAGCTGTACTCTGCCAAGCTTGGATTCAAGGAAGCAAATCTTCGGCGTGTCTTGTGGGGAGATTTCTACTTGGATCCGAAGACGAAAAAAGTCATCAGCTACAAGCACCTACGAGGACGCACCCTGAAGCCTCTCTTCGTGCATTTTGTGCTGGACAACATATGGGCCGTCTATGATGCTGTCATTTTGAACCCGTTGGTAATCCGCTCTGGGCGACCCGCAATGTTTGACCTCGTTTTAGGAATACTGAGAAAGTGACCAAAATCGTGTCCACCCTAAATTTGAAGCTTTCGTCTCGTGATCTCTATTCGAAAGACAGCCGACAACTGCTTTCCCTCATCTTCAACCAATGGTTATCGCTTTCGACTTGTGTAATTCAAAGTGTTATCGACGTCATTCCTTCACCACCTACTGCGCAAGCAGTTCGTCTACCCCGGATGCTGTATCCAAAGGTCTTCGGTCAAGAAGCCAGACCCAAGAATAAGCTGGAGTATGATCTCTACACCTCCAGCTCGGACGCTGGCGCATATATCACTGCGTACGTCAGTAAGATGTTTGCTGTTCCTAGGCAAGAACTTCCCGAAAACAAGGTCAAACCTCTAACGGCAGAGGAACTCCGCTTGCGGGGCAGAGCGGCAAGAGAGGCACACAAGGAACTGTCTGCAAATAATTTGGAAAGTACAACGGTGACCGCGATCCCTAGAGATGGCTCTGGCGCTCCGGAAGCGGCCAATGACGAGATCCTCCTCGGCTTTGCGCGCCTATACTCAGGGACCATGAAGGTCGGAATCAAGATATACTGCGTCTTGCCTAAATACAGCCTCACTTTATCTCCCGATCACTCTGCGAATATGAACAATATAGTGGTCGCAGAAGTGGAGGGTCTGTATGTCATGATGGGGCGCGAGTTACAGCCGGTTGCTAGCGTCAGAGCCGGGAATACCTTCGCGATCAGAGGTCTGGAGGGTAAAGTCTGGAGGAATGCGACTCTGTGTTCCCCCGGAGAGACTGGAATACGCCAGGGGAGCAGTCCTCAGCACGATCAAGAGTGTTTGATTAATCTTGGCGGTGCTAATCGAATGGTACGATCCTGGCCATACTTTATCCGTTCATCTACATACTGAATCCGTATGCTCTAGACGCCCCCTATTGTACGGGTTGCGCTGGAACCGGAGAATCCCGCCGACATGCCGAAGCTGGTCGCTGGGCTTTCCCTGCTGGCACAGGCAGACCCGTGCATGGAGACTTTTCAGCAACAAACGGGCGAACACGTCATTCTCACAGCAGGAGAACTGCATCTGGAGGTATGTCTCGCGTTTCACTCCACTTTTGTGCACTAAAACTTTGGGCAGAGGTGCCTGAAGGATCTGCGTGAGCGTTTTGCACGAGTAGAGATTCAAGCGTCCAAACCAATTGTTCCCTTTCGTGAGACCATCATTAAAGCTCCAGGTAAGCGCCGACATCTCCGTATTCATTATCTATTATCAGGCTCCTCCAGATATGGCACCTCCCAAGACGCCCAATGCCATACGCGGAACTATGAAAGGGGCCAGCTCTCAAAATATCGTCACCTTCACCCTGCGGTCGGCACCGTTACCTGACAGTATTCTGGTTTTCATACAGCAAAATTTGACAACGCTGAGATCGCTCCTTGGGTCCACTGATCGGGGTGCTTCTGACGGAGATAACAACCCCGTTATCGAGAGGGACCGTCCTGAAGTGCAGGGAAACCTAGTACATGTTCCAAGTGTCAAACCAGAACAATTCTGGGACGCTTTAAAAAAGAAATGCATCGAAACAGGAGGCGAGTGGATGGACATCGTTGATAAGGTTTGGGCATTTGGGCCGCAGGGCGCTGGGGGTTGCCTCCTCATCGACGCCCGCAAAGATGCTGTTCATACATCGTACGTCACTTCATAGTATTACGGCACAACACGGTAACAGTTCTCGCAGGCTGAAACGGCGCTTGATGCGAAATCAGATCCCGCATAACTCCCGCACGGAGAACGAGTCACAGAAGGAGTTCGCCGGTCATATCGAGACGGGGTTTCAGCTTGCGACTTTTCAGGGTCCGCTGTGCGCAGAGCCCGTTGAAGGGGTTGCTTACTTTGTCGAGGACGTTCAGGTTGACGCCGAGAGCTTGGAAAAGGAGATCGGTACGTGTCTGGCCTGGATGGGGTGAAAGTGGGCTGATGGGGGAGCAGTCCAGAATAGATTAACGCAGGTGACAGGCTCCGTGATCTCGTCCGTGAGAGATGCCTGCAGGAATGCCCTTCTTGACTGGTCGCCAAGGCTTAAGTTGGCAATGTATTCGTGTGATATTCAAGCGTCCAGTAAGTTGCCGATGGGGCCCTGGGTTTGATGCTCCTTCACCCAATCGTCGTTCGTTCTTAGCGGACGTCCTTGGGAAAGTGTATGGCGTGGTCGCAAAACGACGTGGCCGAATTGTAGGCGAGGAGATGAAAGAGGGCACAACATATTTTACTGTGTCCGCGCTGCTGCCTGTGGTGGAGAGTTTCGGATTTGCCGACGGTACGGGTTTTTTTTTTGACTCGAGGACACGTGGATGGTTGACAGGGACCCTGACAGACATCAGAAAACGAACGTCAGGCGCAGCGAGCCCTCAGCTGATTTTTAGCGGGTAAGTCACGCTTGACGAACCGTGAAAGCCTCCTGAACGGAAGCGGACAGTTACGAGATGCTGGACCAGGATCCATTCTGGGTGCCCACAACAGAGGAGGAACTAGAAGATCTCGGCGAGAAAGCAGATCGGTCGAACTTGGCCAAGGAGTACATGGACGCTGTGCGGGAGCGAAAGGGGATGTTTATCGACAGAAAGATCGTGCAGTTCGCGGAGAAGCAGAGGACACTGAAACGGTGAAACGGCGCGATGTGGTCCCCCTCAATGTCTGTCAGTATCACAGCCGTGACATACAAGGGATCCTTGGGAACGACGCATTAATTACGTAACACGCCAGGACCGCGCAGCCTGACTCTTCGTCCGAATGCTACTCGGCCAAGCGACGTCCCCCCGCCGTCGTCCTCAACCTCCCGCTCGCATCTTGGAACTACCCCTCCCTGCCCATGGCCACCCTCGGTGTCGCTTACACTCCTACAACGTATCAGGATGGCGTTAGTCCGGGGGAGACTCCCGAAGAGCAATACATCACCACGTTCTTCTGTCGTGCGCTATACGATTACCAGACCAACGATGCCTCGTCCCTCTCATTTCGCAAAAACGACATCATAGAGGTCCTCACCCAGCTGGAATCCGGCTGGTGGGATGGCCTTCTTGGCGACGAGCGTGGTTGGTTCCCGTCCAACTACGTTACCCTGATCTCCGAGGAGGAGGCGGAGCTCGCGCTGTGCCAGTACGAACACCAACCGCTCCAACCTCCTCAAGTCCACCAGCCCTCCCAAGACTCGCAGGAGAGGAATGGCCATATTCGGAGAGACATCGCCCAGGACCACTTCACTTCGGAACCCGAGTGGGGTGCGACTGAAGTTGTCGAGGCTTCCACCGGTTTTCTTGAGCTCACCAGTGCCATCGTGGAAGGAGAAACGATGTCGAACGACTTCTGGATGCCACAAGTCACGCAGGACGGCCAGGCGAGTCTCCCTACTCATCCCCTTCACTGTGATGATTCATGGTCGTAACAGATCTACTACGTCAACACACAGACAGGTCAACATTCACGCGACCTGCCTCTCGACATTGATGACACTTCTGATGGCGGTCTTGCTGGCTTGACTGCTTCACAAACTGGCGCTCGTTCTGGCGGCGCCGGGTTGGGTTTCGGGGCGTTGGCGGAGACTACCATAGCTGGCTTCGGCGTGCCTAAACGGTCGGGCACCCCGGAACCTTGGATCAGACGGCTCGCCGATGACGGCATGTCATACTTCTACCTGAATAAGCTGTCAGGCCTAGTGAGCTGGACGCTTCCGGAGACTGAGGTTTCTACCAAGGGCCGCGCTCGTGCTCTCACAGGATCTTCTACGGCTTCCTCGGAGTTATTTAGTGACGAACCAGATCAGGTCACTCGTTCCCGGTTGGAGTCTACGGCTTGGCAGGAGCGTGGCAAGCGCGAGCGGCATCAAAGCCCCCCTGAACACATCAGTGACTCGGATGATTCCGCTGTCTACTCTTCGGATGCCGACATCTCCCCCTCCACCAGCCGAAGTTCTCAGATGGGTCTTCGGGACGAGCTAGCTCTGGCCGTAAAACATGATCCCACTCTGGAGCTTACCGCTGCCGAGAAGATTGCCCAATCTTTGCAACAATCCCTTACAGCCTCTCCCCCGGAGTTGGTTTCCGACCTGTCACACATCGCCCGAGACGCCATTGCATCCGTCGTCAAGAAGAACCGGTCACTCGCTGGGGCCACTCGACGATTCGAACATGCACAGGCCTTAGACAACCTTATCAGGTTAGTCGTAATCGCCGTCCGCAACCTTCTTTATGTCTCGGCACCTCCGTCCGGCTATATACCAACTCAGCTCATACCACGGGATGCCGGGGACCGACGTGAGACCACTGCCGCGCAAACACTCCTTAAGCCCGCCCAGCGCAAGGTTACGGCAACCTTGTCCAAATTGGTTCTTTCAGCACGTGCGATGGAATACGATTCGGGTCCTGCCGCACAGGAAACTGCATCTCGTATTGAGAGTGATGCGGAGGAGCTCGACAGAGCCATCATCTCTTTTGTCGTGGAGGTTCAGCGGTATCATAGCGAGCAACAACAAACAACGGTCGGAGCTAAGCGGGTACAGGGTTGCTTCTCCGTAATTCACGTTGGACTTGGACTGGTTGGAGCTGGTTCTGGCGGAACTTGGAAGGGATTCGGCTGGGTTCCCATGGATGATCCTGAAGAGTTTCCTCAGACGGTCCTCAGCTCAGATGCTTTTGCAGAGTTCAAGACCTACATGGTTTCTGTGCAGGCCAAGTTTGGAGGCCTACACAATGCTTTGAGGAACCGGGCTGACCAATCCGGTGAGTCGCGTTCAGCTAGATGTCCTTGACACTCAGTCTATGCAACAGAACAGCGTATATGGATAGCTAGCCAAGACGTTCTCACTGGGCTTATGACGCTCCTGCTGTTCGCATCCAATCTTCATGTCGCTCGCCATGTCGATATCGATGGGTTCCAGTCGGATTCCTCTACAGAAGAAAGTCGCGCTGCATACACGCAGACAGTAAACAGGGCAAGGCTTCTGAGTCGTACTTTGGAGTCGGCCCTGCAAGCCCTCTATGACGATGCGTCCATCCTACTTTTGACCGCTCAGCGGATTCGTCAGCCGTCGAGCAAGGTTACCTCCTCCCATGACCGGGACGACCTTTATGAATATTTAGATGCGATAGCCGCGTCGATCAAGTCGAACCTGCAATTCCTTTTACAAACTCTGGAAGTCTTGCTATCGATTGGTCATGATCAAGCTGATGTTGCCGGAGGAGATTACAGGGGTGCAATCGAGTGGCGAGTATCGCGACTAAGCATCATGGATAGTCACTACGACGTACGACCAATGTCGGTTCTCGACCCCGCCGATCCGGAGAGCGAAGACATCGTTGACATTGAGTTGGCATTTGGTGCTCCAGGGAGCAAGAAAGGGACGATGCAACCTGACCGTGTTCCTGGGTTCCGCAGCCAGTCTCAAATGTCCGACAATACGATCACCATCGAGGATCTGACCAAGGCGGATTCTACGCGGAGTGCCTCGTCAAGTGATTACGCGCTGTCAGTACATACACTGGTTCCATCGGAACGGCAGAAGGACGGAGCATCCACTGGCGACGCAGTCTTGTACAATGATGACGAATGTGGGTCCCTTTATTACTTTGTTACTACTTACGGTGACGTGGTATCACAGCGACTGTAACTCGGACTGCGAATGCGCAGAAGATAAAGAAGATCTTCGGGGACGATGCTCCAGAACATATTGTTAACATGAAGCCATGGTACCTGCGGCCAGACTATACCAAGAATGACATGATCATCGATGTAGATAGTAGCGTCCGTGCTGGCACAGTACCTGCACTAGTGGAACGCCTCACATCACACGAGACTGGTGGTACGTACCTCGCGACTGTTCGACGGAACCTTTTCGATGATGATGATTTGATCAGATCCAACGTTCATCAAGACCTTCTTAATGACATACAAGTCATTCACGACTCTAGACGAGCTTTTCGATCTTCTCGTCCGACGCTTCTACATCCACCCACCTAATAACCTGACCCCTGGTGAGTTGGAAGAGTGGAGAAAACTTAAGCAACACATCATTCAGATGAGGTTCGCTGGAATACTGTTTTCATCGAGCATGATTCTTTACTGCCGTTTCTAGGGTGCTTAATACGTTCAAGGCTATGGTAGCCGATGACGATTTCCTTGAGAAGGAAGACATGTACATCCTCGACCAGATGAAGGAGTTCTTGTTGCAAGATGCCGTCAGCAAGATCGCGATATCCAAGCAATTGGTGATCTTGATCGACCGTGCAGTGGGTAATGTTTTCCCAGAATACTCGGATTTTCATGTTTTTTTTCAGCGCGCGGGAGAACTGAAAAAGACAATCACACCGAATCTGGTTTCTCCTCCTACGTCTATCGCGCCTAAGACGAACAAGCGAGTCAAGCTCCTCGACGTCGACCCACTGGAAATGGCACGACAGTTGACGATTTTGGAAAGTCAATTGTATCAGAAGATCCGGCCTATCGAATGTCTATCGAGATCACGGGAACAGAAAACCGATCACAATGACAATATCGCTCGCGTCATTCAAACGAGCAACAGGGTAACTTTTGACCACAACTTGATACGAGTACAACTGACATTCCGCAAGATTGCTAATTGGGTTGCTGATTCGGTGCTCATCCATGAAGACTCCAGGAAGCGAGCAGCTGTTCTGAAACAATTTATATCTGTCGCTGACGTAAGTGACTCCAAATGATTCGCTAATCCCTAGGCGACTTTGCTGACTGCGGCAATAGCGTTGTCGATCTTTGCATAACTATTCTAGCATGGTCGCTATCGTATCTGGGTTAAATTCGCCTCCAATTCGACGGTTGAAACGCTCCTGGGAACAAGTCAGCTCGCGACACATGTCGCAGTTGAGCGCTTGCGAAATGACAATCGATTCGGGAAAGAACTTTACTAATTATCGTTCAACGCTTGCCAAGGTCGCACCCCCGTGCGTGCCATTCATCGGTGCGAACATGTCGAGTTGATACGTCGATTGCAATCTGACGTTACGGGGTTAGGTGTTTTTCTCACTACTCTGACTTTCATTCAAGATGGTTCCAAGGATACCCTGCCAGGTAACCTGGTCAATTTTCGGAAGCGCCAGAAGGCCTCCGAAGTCATTCAAGATATCCAGCGCTGGCAGACGCTACCTCATCACTTCCACCCGCTCTCAGCCGTCCAGATGTACATCGAAGAATCTCTCGGCAAGTTCAGCGACGGGGTCGACGTCGGGGACAAATTCTGGAATCTCAGTCTGGAGCGTGAACCCCGCGAGAGGGAAGACGAAAAGATGGCGCGTCTCCTGCAGGAGAGCGGGTTTTTGTAACCGGCGAGCGCGACAACGACGACGGCACGGTTGCTTGTGTCGTCGCCCTCTGCGACATCGCGTTGTACCTGTTATTGTTTACTTGATGTTTCTGCTTCAAAGTCCATCAAATCGAATTTACTCTTGATTTACTCGATATGTCGACTCGGGATCGGAAAGTGACATGCATGCTAAGTGTGCGAGGACTTATGGAGAAATAGAAAAAATATTTATGTGTCTATTGATGTATACATAATACGACCGCGAACGGCAACAGCAGGAAAGCCACTGCGACGTGAGCGATCGCACCTGTTACTATTAGCGTGTGGCCTCCGAGATTAGCGCTCAGTGAGGAGCCAGGAGAACCTACTACAGAACCACATGATGTTGCGAACCACTGACATCATTGAATTATTGACGCTCGCACACACCTGGCAGCTGGCTATGTTAAGTGTTATGTACACGCTCCGCGCGCATTTAATCCGCCGCATCACACTCGCATTCCCAGCTTGCACACCGCCTGGACCGCATATACTTCCTTCTTCATCGTCCTTCTGCGGGTGTACTCGCACACAGAACGCGCAAGACGTCATCGACCGCGGTCCAGCAATAAGGATATCCGCGGACGCAACACTTACATGTGAGTGCCAGTGGCGAACTGCCGAAAAACCACCCGGTACCTTCCCTTTTGACTCCGCCCAGGGCCTTGGGTTTGTAGCACATGTCTCCTCGCTGGATCTGGTGCCTCACGCTAACGAACAACGACGTGGGACGACACGAGGATGTCGCTGCTTGTACCGCGCTACACGTCGACCCTCGACACACATGGTCAGGGAATACACTGGGTAACGTGAATTTCAGGCATCCGGGACTGAATGCGGCGGCGACGTGGATGAGGCCAAGGGGAAGAAACTTGGAAAGTCCATCGGGATGATCGCGATAGCCTCGCCCTCGAGACATTCCCGGAGCCACGACGGATGGCACGCGCATCACTCGTGCTATACGTCGTTCTCGGAGAATATCAGACATGGCGCCGCTGGACTCAAAGATTTGCGTCCTTTCCGATCGCCTTCCTTACTCGCCGGCTGCATGCGGTACTTAGGGAATGAAGGAACGACGGCTCGCCGAGAGGACTCACGTATGGTAGCCACATCGAGCTGCAAGCCACGCGCAAGTGTGAGTTTGATCACTTGTCCTGCGTCTACGCTGCCCTCTGCCTTGCCGCGATTGAACAATATATTTATGTTAATCAAGACAGCGCGACTGATGTGCATATATGCATATACCGGGGACTTGAACTTGAAAACACGCTGAGTGAATGCACACGCCGTTAACGGTATCAGCGCAACTCACTTTCAATCGCTTCCCGCTGCCCGCTATAAGATCGACGCAGGATATCAGCGACGCGTTGACTATTCCGAGTCTTGCAGACCCACATATCCACTCAACGTCTCTCCTCGTTGACGGGGCTGTTGGAATAGAAATATGGGAGTACCGCCACAAATACCACCAGGAGGTGCTGGAAGCGCAACCGCGTGCGCCTGGCGGTCGTCATCGTGGTAGGGAATTGAAGACATAGAGGCGGGTGAACCTGAAATGGTCCGGCAATGGCCGAGTTTGATTCCTCTTGCAGTCACGTTGCGCTACGTTCGTGGCTTGCGACACGCTACCACTTTCTTTCTGAAGCACGAAAATTCGGAGTGTATTTCAAATGAGACGTCAGCTTGTACGAAGTGATTAATGAATGGAAGCCAAAAATTTCAAGTACGCGGTCGTGGCTCAATCCTCCAATACACGCCGGCCGCTATGGTAATCGCGGTGGACAAAATGTCGCAAAAGTTATGTGACGGAATGCAGAAGATAATTCGACGAGGGCATTGGACAGTAATTTTGAACGAAAATATCTGCCACCTCTAGTCCTTCGTTCGCTGCAAGGCCGACGTCACGAACAGTCCACTGACCCGAACGAGCATGAGGTCGAGCTTTTTTTTTCCCCTGTTGCCCTGGGCCGAGCTAAATATGATGTGAGATCTATTTAATAGTGGACCTCGATCGAGACTGAAGGTCTTCCGTTATCTGCGAACGGCCACCGTGTGGTACGCTGCAATCGTTTTCTTTTTTTTTGCTCGAATCCATTGTTCCGTGAGCTGCTGAGATACCTCAAAGTTGGTACTATCGTCGAGGTTGCCTCCCTCGCCATCCTCGGACTTGTCCCTGGATAACATCTAGGACGAGTTCTTTTCGCGGTCTCCTGATACGCTGCCAGAGAAACATCCTCAGACCGTCTTGGAGCTGATTCAAAGTCGACATGCAGGGTACGTCCATGCTGAAGCCACTCTGATGGGGCCACCAGTACATACTCTTGTCGAGTTCGAGGACCCAGCAATGCTGCAGCATGTCATCCAGCCAGTGTGTTTCAGTTGCTCCCTCGAATTTCAAGGGGTATCGAGCACGAACGAGGTGGCAGAAGCGGTGAACATCATGATTGCGGTCAGCAAGAAATATTGTTGGTGCTGCGACTGGCTTCAGGTTGGTGGGAATTAGAAACTGATTTCACCCTCATGGCACCTTGATTTTGCGGGATCTCTCGATGATTGGCGTCTGTGCAAGAGTGCTAGGGAAATTGGAGCATGAGCTGGCCCACCGGCAGCGAGCACTACATGACATTGCGTTTAACGTATACTCACGACCCAGCTCTCTGCCTTGTTTTAGTTCGCAGGTCTGAAACCAAAGTGCAACTGCTATACGAAAGCTGTCTTTGTAATACATTTCTCCAGACTGCATTGAAGTCACGAACATGAATATATCAAGCACGACCTCGAAGCGGTGGGCTGACAGCCACTAGTGTCGGTATCAAACAGCCCCCTGCGACTGGAATTGCGAAAACGTCGAGCCCCTCGGCGCGTTTCCGCCATAGCTCGTCGATTGATAATTGGCAGCATAGGAACCTGACGAGGAGTCAGCCAGGCCACAAAGGGTGTCCAGCCAGAGCCTATGTTACAGACCTCGTAACACGCCCCGCCTTTCGAAACCCAAGCAGTGCAGGCAGCATATCTTGAGTGCCACGAGCGCCCTCGGGACGAAGACGACGATAAGGACAGCGATCGCGGCAGAGGTGATCGGGTTGGCGACGACTGGGGGAACGCACGGAACCCAATCACATCACATGCAAAGTCTCAGCGCGACCGAAAGACGGCGCACCGTAGGCCATCAAGACGATGAAGAATGCCGCGAGCGCGTTGCGGAACGTCTCAAAGGGCGGGTACGTCCATGCCGCCCAAAAAGCCTCGGAGACGTAGTCCCAGACGGCGAGGCAGAGGTCGCGAACGAACGTCCACACCGCGAGTAGGAAGACGAGGATCTGGTCGCTCAGAGAGGGAAAGTCGACGTCTTCGGTGGGTATGGGGGCCATGTCGACTCGCCTTGAGGCGCGAGGAAAGAACGACTTGGCTGTTGTAGCATGTTGACTCGAGCGTGCTGCGTACTTGCTGTGGCGTCATATCGGTTACGTGACGAACATCGCTCAAGCATTTCTTTTCTAAACATACACACGCAAGGCCTAACGTCGTCGCAATTCCCGCAATTCCCGTCCCATCGCCGCAACTCCAATCAGCCACCGACTTTGGGATCCCGCGCTGTGTCAACTCGCGACTTTTTGCGACGGGAACGGTGCGCACGGTGCGCACGACTGGAGTCGTCGCCGTGGTCCGTCGACCGATAATTGGCAACGTGCGAGCCCGAGTCCGAGTCTGAACAATCCCACCGAGTAGGTCGATCGAAACGAACCGTCGAAACGGAGCGACGTACCTCGGAGCCCCTGGACCTCGTCTCGCCATTTGACGTCCAATTGCAAGTGCTGCGAAACGAACGTTCCGAGCGCCAGCGCCTTTGAGATGACGACGAACGCGACGACGAGGATCAGCGTGCCTGTGATCGGATGGGCGACGACTGGATTGAAGCCGCAAGAGCGCGCGGAAAGTCTCGATCTCAGCACACGCCCAATGATGGAATGAGAGGGACAAACCATAACCAGCGAGGTCGAGGATGGCGGCCACGATCTCGTTCCAGCACGTCTGGAAGAAGGTACATACTGCCATGAAGGTCTGGGACACGCAGGACCAGACGACGAGGCAGGAATCGCAGACGAGCGTCCCTAGCGCCAGGATACACTCCCCCAACGCCTCAAACAGTTGGGGGATCCAGACACACAGAACCATGAAAACACCGAAGGCGACCAACGGCCACAGCACCTCGACGCAGCCCAGTAGCAGCCACATAAACATTTCATATGCAAAAGACCCGAGATCGTTGAAGAACCTCCCCAGCGCAGCGACGAGCTGGATGAAGTCGTCGCTCAGTACAGGAGAGCCGATGTCTTGCACGGGTATGGGGGGCATGTCGGTGGGAGGGTCTGATGCACAGCAAAGCAAGGAGCCTGGGAAGTAGATTGCGGGCACAAAGCGGGTCCAGTCTGGTCATCAGGTCTCACCTGATGACCAGACTACCCGCCCGGCCTTTCGTGAGATGGTCGTAACATACAAGCTCGAGCAGTACAAATGGTATCGATACACACGCTCACACGAGCGTTACTTCAGAGACTGCCGCTGACGACGCGGAAACCACCCTTTGTTGGACCCCTCGGCGGGTTTCTGCCATGGCTCGTGGAATGGTAGTCGGGCGTGTACGAGGCTTTGACCACACGTCAGTCAATGAGGAAGAACGCCAACACGCATACGCACCTCGGAGCGCTCCCGGCCTCGCGTCCATGTGGCCCAGGAGTGACGCTCCGAGGGCGTCGAGCGCCCTCGGAACAAACACGAACGCGACGACGAAGATCACTGTCGCCGTGGCCGGATGAGCGACGACTGCGAGCCCGCGTCAGTCGTTGCGCCTGAGAGAAAGAGAGAGCGGACGCACCGTAGTCGGCGAGGCCGGTCATGGCGCCCACGAACTCGTTCCAGAACGTCTCGACGAAGAACGTCCACACGGTCGACGCGGCCTGGGAGAGGGTGTCCCAGATGAAGACGCAGACGTCGCAGAGGAGCGTCCACAGCGCCTCGAGACACGTGGAGAGCGCCCAGACGAGCTGGGAGACGAGGAACCAGATGGCCTCGCAGAGATCGCTGACGAGGTTCCAGAGCGCGAAGAGGAGCTGGAGGAGGTCGTCGCCCAGCGATGGGAAGTTGGGGTCTTCGATGGGATGGGGAGGCATGAAGACGAGCGTGAGAACTCAGCCTCGGCACTCCTCCACTCATGTCCCAAAAAGAGCCCTCCTTCTTCGACCGCGAGCGCGATCGACTGGCCGCAGAGATCACCGCAGTAAGCCACCCCCGTCTCATGGACGCGAGGAGAAATCAAGTGGGGATCCCCGTAGGGTTTCGAGGAACTGCTCTCCTCGAGCAACGTCCTCAATCGCAAGCTCGAAGAAGTACTCGGGATGACGAGGGAATACGACACCATTGCATCTCTCTGGCAGAGCTTCCACGAACTCATGCGTGGTCAGAGTCTTCCCCTCGACGATCCCAGGGCGGTGCCCGGAACCGGCGCCCACGTCGTCTCCACCAGTTCTAAACGTCAATGACTGTGCGTCACCGAGCATAGTCATCTGTACGATTGCGAGTCCAAGTACAGGTGTTAGAGAAGTGAAAGCATGTGTAGTGTTAACGGCAGCAAAACAAGAGAGGGAAGATAAAAGAGAAAATGGTGTCCATCACACATCTGCCCAAGAGGCCACCTGAGCAAAGATCGTTAGGGTACGCAACGTGCCATCGACAGTGCTACTCACCCAAGAGAATCCGGTAAACTCTTGCTGAGCGCGTGATGTCAACTGACCGTGCACTGGCGTCAACGTCGGTTGTTCGCGTGTGAACTCTTCGTCAAAGTTGTTCGTGCCGTTCTACGGCATGCTCAGAATCGAGATCCACGGACTTCGTAGAAAAAAAAAAACTTACGATGATCGGGAGGTAGGGTGGAGGAATCCGCTTGTTGGATACGTCGTCAAAGTTGACGTCTTTAAAGAACGGATGGCGCTTGATCTCCTCAGCGTCTGCCTCGCTAGAACCGAGTCGGCGGTTAGGGTCCTTTGTCAATAACTGTGGTCATCTCACGTCAGAGAGGACGAATCAGAGCTATGCCGTCATCACCTTTTGCAGGATCGAACAGGCGTCTCTCGGCATGGTGATCGGGTATAACGGTTCGTCTCCCAGAACGGCGTCAAATACTTCATCGTCGTCGTCACCTCGGAAAGGTGACTGTCCCAGCAGCATTTGGTACACCAGTACGCCGAAGGCCCACCAGTCAACAGCCCGCCCGTAGCGCTGTTCGAGGAGAATCTGGCAAGTAGAACGTCGACTGCATGGTCATCTCGGAAGTTAACGGGACGAACCTCGGGAGCCATGAACTCTGGAGTGCCACAGAAGGTGCTCGTCGTAGAACCATGCCACATGTCCTCCTTGCAAAGCCCATAGTCTGCGACCTTGACATGGCCATCGGGCGTCAGAAGGATATCGTCCAGCTTCAAGCCACTGTTCATGATCAGCTCGACGTGAACGCAGCAGAGCATAGAGGCAACTTGCCGATAGATGATCCCGTTGGCATGGAAGTATTCCAATACCAAAAGAACTTCGGACGCATAGAACTTTGCTTGGCGGAGGGAGAACTGCTTGCGTTGGATGTGGAACATGAGATCTCCCCCGCTCACGTACTCCATCACAAAATAGACGCGAGTCTCCGTCTGGAAGCAGGAATGAAGACCGAGCAAGAAGGGATGACGCTCGCGAGCTGCGGCCAGGAACACGCGCTTCTCCGAAAAAGTGCTAAACAACCATCAACGATCGTCACCGATCATACCGCAGCAGCGGCAGCACGGGAATCGTACCTCTCCACTTCGTCGTTGTCGATGATGAACTCCTTCTTCAGGACTTTGATCGCGTATAGCGCATTGGTTTTCTTTTCCTCAGCGAGCATGACTTTACCGAAATTTCCCTTGCCGAGGACTGCTAGAAAGTCGAAATCCTCGAGACCAACTTTCCTCTTGCAAGTGGTAGAGGACACTTGGGGTACGGTGACTGCCTCAGCCTGTTGGGCTCGCTGCGGCGCGTGTTGTAGGGGAAGGGATGATTCACAACCCACCTGAGGGATGCCATAGCCTTCCAGTTCGTCGCCCTGAGTGATGGGAACGTCGACTGATGGAAGTGGCAGAACCTGCGCCTGAGGAAATTGGACTTGCGTGACTGGTTTCGCAGAGGGCATGGTTCTACCTCTGAGCGCTCGGTTGATATCGCGCCAATCACTGAGCAATTGGTTCGCGGTCTCCATGGACAGGCCGCAGAAGTCTGGAACGAGGTGCGCACAGTTAGCATGGCAGGTTATCTCACACTCGCTGCACCTTCGGGCATTCTTCCGACCAAGAGGAAGGATATAGCCGCAATGGCAGCACCAGTTGGCGCCCAGATTGGTGATAGGCTCGAGTCTGGTGAGGGACCCACCT